>JAUZNC010002408.1:0-39161 GCA_034780395.1 Vannuccia rotundouncinata | reverse complement strand
CTTCTCTCTTCTCTCTTCTCTCTTCTCTCTTCTCTCTTCTCTCTTCTCTCTTCTCTCTTCTCTCTTCTCTCTTCTCTATTCTCTCTTCTCTCTTCTCTTCTCTTCTCTTCACATTTCTTTCTCTTTTTCCTCTAGCTACTACAGACTATCGACGAGATTACCAATTCTCCCCAAGCGCCACACCTTCCAGCTTCACACCTCCACGACTCATCACATAGCTCTGCAGGAGGGGACCTTCCATCTCCAACCACAAACCCCACATCTGAACAGATCGTACCAACTCTGGACTATTGGCTGGACCAGCTGAGCTCGCTCAATGAACTGCGTACAAGTCTGTCCCAACTCCACTCCCTCTTCCTTCCGTGGAGGGCGCCTCTTGGTCTCACTGAAGAAGACGATGTCCACTCTATCACTCAAGCTATCGACTCAATGATGACCGAGAAGGAAGTCGTTGAGAAGTCCGAAGAAGTGTCGGTCGAGGTGGCTAGGGGGCTTGTGGCTCACTTCCAAAAGATGTTCGATTGCACTCAAGTGCTGGGTGTTTACCCATGTATGAATCAGGTTTATACAAGACTTTCGGAAATGGAAAATGTCTTTACATCGATACGAACGGTCCTCGGCCTTGGTGAGTAAATTTTATTCCTAACTACGATTTTAGTATTTCAACAATAACAACTTCCGCGCAGAATCGTCAACGCCATTCTCGGGTATCATTGATGCTGTTCAACACATCTCTACCCTCCACCAACAATCAGCACACGATCAGCTAAGACAAGTCCTCAACGCTGAAGACCTCGAAGCTCTGTTGAGTAAGCTTGAGGAGTATGAAGGTTTTTTCCCTACTTTTACTACTCTTGTTGAAGAGATTATGTCCATTCTTGGTGAGTTTGGCTATTAAAACAATCCTTATAAATTGAAAACTTGTGCGTTATAAGATGTTTTTTATTCCAGAGATAACACGTATTGATAAAATCATTCCTACCATACGAACATTGAAAAGATCTACTGCGGTCGCCGTGTGATCCAATAATGCAATTTATATTCTACTAATACTATATTATATATTTAAATAATTATCTGCTGGATTACAGTATAATCATTCGGTCACTTAATTACAGGGATCGCTATAATTTCTACATTTATTGTAGTTATGCTTCATACCCGTGCAATCTGCTTTTGTATATAATTATTATTATAATCATTTTTTTATGTTTTTATATATCTATATTATATCTGGAATAATATCGGTTAACCAAATTTTGAAATAAATATTTTTATGGTTATGCATTTATCTTTTCGCTACTTTTTAAATAAATATTTCAAAAATTATATTAAAATAAAATTAAGAAACAAAAAAATGTAGATAGACCTCAAGGGGTTGTTCTGAAATTCACTCTTGGGGGAAGCTGAGGGGGAAAATTTCGTGAAAAAATGTGACGTAGCAGGTGAGGGGTAATACAAAATGTGACGTCATATTTTCCTTATTTTTGTGCATGTTTTTAAGTGAGATAAGATTTAGCTAACTAATGATGGAATACAAATTCCCTAAATTTTAGTTATTAATATAGTGAAGTGGTTAAATCTATTTATTGTAACTTTTTGTTTTTATTTCAACAAAATCATTATTATAAATTTATTTTCGAGGTGGGGTGGGGGTACCATTAAATTTGAAGGGCGGTGTCTTATTTTGTGGCGAAGTGTGACAAGGGAAGAGGGGGATTCAAAAAGCCTAGAAAATGTGTGACGTCATTTCAGAACAGCCTCCATCATAGAAATATTTCTATGAATCTGAAAAATTTTATAATATTGAATTGAATAGAGTTTTGACGCAGTCTAGGAATCGGGATATACCCTTTAATTAAACCTAAGTTGCACTAGACATCCTAGAATGCCATAACTCCTCTTACCCAGTTTATTCAGTCCCTCTTATTATCTGCCAGATACCATGATTTGGGGTTATAAATATCCATGGGGTGAGTTCGAAATCCTGAGCAACTAGGGAGAGCAAGGTGATTTGGATGTTGCTCTCAGCCCGAGACAATTATAGGTCTCTACTTTTAAGAACGGTGGTATAATAATAAAAAGAAGATAAAAAAACTTATTAAATAAATAATGTAGGTAAGAGACTGAGGACTGTAGACTAACTTTAGCTTGTAAGAGAAGCAATTGGTAGCCAGTTGGTTGTCAGCACAACTTCCGAGCGTTTTTATAATAAATAAATAAATAAAAATAATAATAAAAATAATAAATAGAATATTTTTTAAATTGGTTTTGATTATTCTAATATTTAAAAATTGGTTATAAGAAA
This sequence comes from Vannuccia rotundouncinata, assembly GCA_034780395.1. Taxonomy (NCBI): domain Eukaryota; kingdom Metazoa; phylum Platyhelminthes; order Proseriata; family Coelogynoporidae; genus Vannuccia; species Vannuccia rotundouncinata. Next base: position 36,853 of record JAUZNC010002408.1, on the reverse strand, counting down.
TCTAAAAATATATACTTATCAATTTAATCAAATTATTAAGGGTATATATTAAAAAATGTATTTAACTTGTTTAAAACGATCATTTTGTTTATTATTTTATTTACTCTTACCGAAAGCGTAACATAACAACTTGAGTTTCGCTTCTGTAAAAATTTCAGTTCAATTTTTAACCATAAATCATTTATACACTAAATGGCGTATAGTTTATCAACTAAAAATTCCTTTAAATTTCAACTTGATGACGATTTAAAAGGAAGTGTTGATTTCGACTTTTTTGGTTCTGATGAACCTTGTCAAACCGTTTCAAGTAATAATAATGCAATCACAGAAAGTGAGAGTTTAGAAAATTCTGAAAACAAATTTATAAAATCAAAAGGCAAGGAAACTATATTAAGGTATGTTAAATTATTTTCGATTTGTATATTATCAGTTAATAAAATACAGTTAATAACTATGTGTATTAATCAAATACAGATCCAACAAAATTGCAACTTCCTTTCTATCAAGCCTTTTTTCTATGGCAATTATTATTAGATCCCAATTTTATAAACATAGGAATTGCCTTAAATCTTCGACTGCAACTTCTATAGAAAAAAGACAAAAATGCTCTCCTTAAAATAGAATAAATCATCAAATTTACAAAACAACCAAATTAATTAAAATTGCATCACTATTATACAGTAAATTACATTTATTATTTTTAAAAAAAAAATTAATATTATAATATTTATTATATTTTATGTTTTACATTTAATACAATTATTATTAAATTATTATTATAAATTTAAAATAATTAACTTAATTATGTTTTACATGAAAAAAATGATTTTTTTAGTAAAGTAAGGTAGGACATATCTGGAAATATTTATATTATTTAACTTCAAAAAGCTATAACTGAAAAAACTAATTAACATTGAAAGCTATTTTTAAATTTTAATTTATAAGGACATTGAGGAAATTAATATGTGTTGTTTTTAGGTTATAAAAATATTTTGTTTTGATGTTTTAGTCTATAAACTATCAAAAAAGCTAAATTACTATTATAAACCATCTTCCAAATTTTTGTTATACATTCATAACATACTCTCAAAATTTTGAACAATAGCCTAGTTCATTGCCTCTGAACAATTTAAGACAGGTCCTAAAAAATATATTTTTAAAATTTTATAAGTCAGACATATTATAATATTTTGAAATGATATAATAGAATTTTAATACAATTTACAGAATTATGTTACAATCATTGTTATGCTAGGTAACAATGTAATTAAATAATAAAATCCTTAATTAAGAATCAAAAATATGGAAATTTTCTTTGTACTGCTTATAAAAAGCATTAAACTAATACAAGCTAGATTTGTAAAAATATTAAAATAACATATGGTAAAATAATAAAATACAGTATGGAAAGAGAGAATGAATAATTATAGTGAAAAAAGTGATAAATTTCTAAAACAGAAGAAAATAATTAGTCAGCCCTAGAGTGATAGTGTTGTAAAAGTATGAGAAAGTAAATATTGAGTGATCTAGATGTAGCATTATTTGTGCACTACAAATTTCCTTGCACACTTTTTAATTATTCTTTATGCTCCTGCTTTTTCACAACCAGAATAATTGTCCAGTTCAGCAAACATAATTTGTATTTCATTTAACTTAATTACTTACTTTAATTTTATATTTTATTTAGTTATTAACCTTTTGCTGTGGTATATTAAAATTCAGGTTTTCAAAAAAGGGATTTTTTTGCATTTCTATTTGCGGAAAATTTCTTATTATTTGTGATGTTGATTGTTTTGGGAATTCCAAGTTGGTGGAAAACACCATCACCTTTACAGTCTAATTCAAAATTATATACAATATGTTGGCATTCATACAATTAGCCAATAAATAATTTGATATTAAGAAATTCAGTTATTGAATTTGATTTCATTGTTTCATTTCATTTCACAATCATATCTATTGTATCTACCTACTATTAATAAAGCAATTTTATTTGTAATTGTGAATAAAAACAATAATTCTTTTATTGAAAAAACCTAATATTTTAGTTGAAAAATTAAATCATATAATGAATTTATTATATAATAATTGAAAATATTTATAATTTCGAAAATTCAAAACAAACATATGAAAATCCAGAAAAAATATATTGTAAAATAGGATAAACAAAAAATATATACAAAAGGGAGTTTTTTATTACACAATTATTAGGTTATTTGATTTATTGTTAGAAATCCACTAGTTGGATAACCAAAGCAAATAATGAGCACCTTTTGAGGCTATAATGAGCACCTTTTGAGGCTACTGTATCTGAAGGTTGCATATTTTTGTCAGTTATGTATATAAAAATTCCATATTATATCACATAACAATATACCAATAAATTCAATATGATAAAATAAAAATACACTGAGAAAAATAAGAGAGTTAAATATTTTACTTTATTGTATTGTACCTTTTTTGTAGTATATTTTTATGATGCACTTCTGGACACATTCCACCATATTATAATAATACTTTACTAAAGTATGTAGATTTGTACACACAAATATATACATTTTCTTACATATATTACTACCTTTTTTCTGATGGGGCGATCAACATTTAATACAGTAGAAAATTTGACTCACACAGCACATCACAGCTCGTGATTTTATTTTTAGATTTGTAGTCTCTGGTTGGCTTATATTTTATGCACCTTTCCTATACAAAGTATTCAATGTCTTGTTTACCTTCATATATATATATTTATCATACATACTCATTATCACATTGATGTTTTATATTTTCTGCTTGTAGTAAATGACTATATAATAATAGAGTAAAAGTACTTTTTATGTAAACAATGTCTATACAATGTCTAAACTTAAACATTTCCTATAATTTATAATAGTGCTATGCTAATATTTTGTATAGGTAATGTGCATAATGTAGGAAACTGTGAGAAAACTTATATTTATATATTTTTTATGTAGAAATCTACATACATTTAGTAAATGTATGGCAAAATTATATGGCGGATTGTATCAGAGAAACACATAATTAAAATATTCAGGTAAAATACAATAAAGTAAAATTTAAAATTGTTAAGTTTTACTCAAAGTATTTTTATTTTATTGCATTTTACCTGAATATTGTATAATATATCTGACAAAATTGTCCAATCTTGAGATGCTGTAGCAGATATATACCATATTTTTCTGCAATAATCCTTACTCCTGCAAACGTTATATTAGACATTTTTAGGAATAAAATGTAAAATGAGTTCACAATTTGCTATGGCTATTCAACTAGAAGATTGCTGACAATAAATCAAATAACATAATGCTTGCATAATATAAAAATCATTTTTTATATTTCTTTTTTGTTTTATTTCAGAATATTTTTTTCTGTATTATCATATTGTTCTAATTTTTCATATTTATGTATATATTTTAATTAGTATATAATTCATTATATGATTCCATTATTCAAATAAAATATTACGTTTTTTCAAATAAAGGATTATTACTTACAATCACAATTAGAAATAAAATTGCTTTATCAATACAATAGTGGGTACATAAAATAGAACAATATGACTTAGAATCCTATATATATATATATTTATATATGCAAATATGGAAAAACTGTGATTTAATAATGTTTATACATTTACTAAACTAAACTAATAGAAATTATTTACGTTTTTATAACAATAGAAGTTTATAAAATTTACGATTAGTATTATAAATACAAAGTACAATGAAATCAACTGAATTTCTCAATATTTGATCAGCTGTTTTTTGATCAGGGTTTTCCGTCAACTTGGAATTCCCAAAACTATCAACATCACAAATATTTTTGAAATTTTCCGCGAATAGAAATGCAGATAACACGTTTTTGAGAATCTGAAATTTAACATTCCGTCAGTAAAAGAAAGGTTAACATTATATTTTATAAAATTATATATCAGATTACAGTATACTGAATAAGATGAAATGTTTAATTATTTTTTCCTAAAAAGGAATTTTACACTATATATTACAGCTTTTATTCAAGCAGAAAATATAAAAAATTAATAGAGTATATATTATGTATGACAATATAATAATGAAAGGGAAAAATACATTGAATACTTGCTGCAATTGTTTATATAGGAAAGATACATAGATTATCAGCCCATCAGAGTCTACCAATACTAAATGTAGAATGATGTGCTGTGTGAGTTAAATTAATTTCTGTTGCACAAATTGCAATGCCCATAAGTAAAAGGTTAAACTGGCTGGGGTGAATCCATAAATTATTATTTTCAAAATTTTGATGTTATATGGTAATGCCAAATGATATCATTATTTTTTTTTAATTTTAGGCATTGCTTCTCAAAGCTCACAAAATTGCAGCCCACAGATTGCAAATTTACCACTTGGTAAATAAGTGTTTCTCAACTCACTGATAAAGCACTTGTAACTTGTAGTATTTCCTAATTTCCTATTGGTTGACAAATAACTCATTGATTTACTCCAAAATATTTACCTTGTCTATAAGATATTGAATATATGGAATAGGTGACTTCTAATGCTTTATTGATTAAATTCCACTGAATGTCTTCTCAAATATCGGTAATAAAAATAAATAAAATTATGTATTATGTAATAAAAATGTAAAACATGTAATTATATAATTCAAAGAACTGCCATTAATTACAGGACAATAAAAGTACAATAACAATATTAATTATAATCAGAAATTTTTTCATCAAGAATATTGATAAATGATAAATATTTTATTCATTTAAAATCATTCTTCATACTTACATATTTTTAATGAAAATAGCTTTTTTGTGCAAATATTGTAAATTAAAATGACTTACTCTATGACTTATTCTTAAACATTTTTTTTTAAATATCATAAACACAAAATTATCTAATTAATATATATATAATAGGGACTGATGCGATAGTGAAAATTGTCATGTGTTCCAATTAATATCACAGTCTACATTTTGTATAGTAAATTAGGGATTAACATCATCATGCAGTGTCATTTTAGAATGAATAATACTGCTAAAGACTTGCCTCATAATATATTTATTAGGTTTTATTACAAATGTTTAAAGTTAATTATGCATATTCTTTGTTTATAAGGAATAAGTAAATTATTTCAATCTATTTTGGTTATTGGTTATATAACCATCATAAGTTCAACCTATTCTACTAAATATCGAGGTCAAATTTGAATAAAATTGTTGGAGTACAATGTTTATGATATATAACAAATATTAAATATGCTTAGAATAAGTGTTTGAAATGCTTAGCGTAACAGAGCACAGATAACATCAAATATTACTTATTTGAGGTTTTCTATTTATATTATTTTTAATTTTGACAATAGTGCATATTTAATGTTGTGAATTATAAATAATTCTATAATCATTACAAACTAATGTTGATATATAATAATATGTTTGTTCAGTGGTTTTTTTACATTTAAAAAGGATTTATTTATAATTTGACTGAATAACATATTTTTCTAAACCTAGTTATACCAAATAGTAACAATAGATAGAAACAATATTATATAGTTTTTGCACTTCATAACATATTCTATGCATTGTATTCATTGTATGTAGACTAATCATATTTAATAAGGACGACCTATTTCCATATTACCAACTGAGGATTATCTTCATCAATTATCTACAACTCGTTAAATTGAAGAGCATTATGTCTCATTAATCACTTCAACCATTTGACTTGCTACAGCACTGAGGTGGACCTTGACACCGGAACGCCCTGTCCTTCACCAGCTCGTCAGCAACCGGAGGAAGGCCCTCCTGCTACAGAAAACGTCACAATTCCTCCTCTCCGAATACCGTCCTCCAACGATGTTACGGTTCCTTCCAGCCGCACTCCGCATTCCCCATCTTCGAGCTACTCGTCAACCTCCTCCTCTCTCTCCCAGTCTGAATCTCTGCCCACGAGCACCCGCACCTCCAAGTCCTCGCAGCAGTCCTACCACACTCCTTCGCCAGCCAAGTCCCCTGAATCCCAGCGCCCTCGATCCCCCAGCCCTACTCCGCGCTCACGACCGCTCTCCTCGAGTTCGGACATCTCAGGGACCGAGTCCACCGACCTACCCGGGAAGTTGGCGGCCCACTGCAACCCCGCGACCACAACCCTCGACGACTCTGACATCTCCTCGGAGTCTGACGTCACCGATGTCTCTCCTCTCTCCTCGCACAACGCTAGTCCCATGCTGTCTCCACAAGCGATGCGCAGAACCAACTCCACTCCTATGGGCCATTCCTCGCGTAAGAAGCTGCACAACTCCGGCGAACAGGATCCCGACCAGCTCGATCTGGAGACCATCATGAGAGCCATCCTCAAGTTGGACCAGGACCGTCGAGCTCCACGTACTGCCTCCTCCATGTCCCAACTGGTGGGCGGTGGGGGTAAGAACCGCTCCTTCTCTGCGGAGAGGTGCCGCACTATTGACTCTGAAAACCAGCGGCTGTTGGCCTCTCTGTTGACCCCTGGGGCTAATGCTAAGCAACCCGCGCTAGCAACAACTGGATCTTCGCTGTCCAAGGCGAGTCCGCAGAATGTCTACCGTCGACCGGCTTCCTCCGCTCTTAATCGGCAGAGACAACAACGCAAGATAGAAGACGAAAATAAGGTAGGTGTTTGAATACCTTTATGCGCGTTAGGTTATAATCAATAAATCAACTCTTTAACTGTAAAAAGTAGACTATGAAGTTATTTGTTGACGGTTGGTTGTCGACAACAAACACCTGTGCGTCGTTCATTGTATCCTTTGATTCCTCTTAGATATTTCTAAATAATTATTGATCATGACTACAGTTAGTGTGATTGTTATAATCTTTAGAGCCATATATGTCTTCCGGTTCTAATGGTGAATGTCTTTATATTTTACTCACTTTATTGGATGGAAAACTAAATGCTAGGAGCAGACATTCTTTCCTACTTGTTTTGGCTTTATCAGAGAGAAACATTAATAATTAAGAAAATTTGTAGCAAACTATACTAAAGTAACTATATATATAATCAGAATTATAAAATAGTATTTTTGTCAATGCTAATTTATCGATTTTTATACTCATGGTTAGCTTTTGTTATTTATAGAAACAAATTATAGTAGACTAATTAGAATTTCTTTTAGGTGCATTTTATATGAGCGGATATGTTTTTTTAATATGTTCTAGAATTTTCTATGCAACTTAGTTCAATTAAGCAATATGTTTTGCATATATATTTGAATAATAAATAATAAAAATATAATAGATATTAGATGTATATATAGAATATCCTTTACAAAGATTTTTCTCAATCAAAATAGTTTAATGGTTATTTAAATACTAACCAAAATGTTTGATATTATCTATATTTGAAAATTGCAATCTATTGTATTTCTATAAAGATATTATTGCATATAGATATCACCTAGATATCCTTATATTATCTCATGTCTTAATATTTAGAGATGGCCAAAAGTAGCCGTAAATTAAACATATGTATTGATATTTTATTTATATCACAGATTTGTGCATTTCATACAAAAAAAATCATTTTAACGGTAACTTTTGGCCATCCCTGTATAGTTTTTAAATGATTAAAATTGATGTTGTTTCATAATTTCGCGAATTTAATTTTGCCCTGTATCTTGTTTATATTACAACAACTGGATTAACAATCTATTTTTACAATAATATAGTAATATTCTTTCGTAAAATGGCGAAAGTTTTGAAAAATTGATTTAATCTTTGAGATGCTAGATGTATGAATTGACTTTTCTGTATTTAGGCTATTTTACGACGCATCAAGAATGTTAGACCGACACGCGGCATGACTCGAAATGAACAACTTAATCAATACGAGAAGATCGTCCACGGAGCAGGCAGCGGTCCATTGAAGGCTCCCGGCGGCGGTGGGTCTAAGCGACGAGGTGGGGACTCAGCATCCCTCAAAAGCAGCCAATCACATCGCCCATTGAGCCGGGCCGGGAGTGCGTCGGCGTTGGCACAGCAGCAACCTCTGGTCCGCTGCCGAAGTGCCAACAGCCTAGACCGTATGAGTGGGCGTACGATGGATCAGCCGGCTGTTAGTGCGATGGCCGCCTGGGTCAACCAATCGGATGGTCCTGGTAAGACATCGGGCAGGTCCCGGCCAACTTCGGCCACTGGTAGGGGCGCAGCTAGTCCCGTTCCGCGAGGACACCAAAGGAGGCCTGGTACCGGGAATACACGGCCTAGAAGTCGCCTTGACTGGCCACAAGGATGGTGACCTTTGACATAGTTCAAAGTTAATTGCTTTCCTCACTGCCCATGTGTTTCATTGTCCAATAATTCCTCTGTCATAGTATCTCATTAATACCCGTGTATCTGCTGTACTTATATTTAACATTTGATCTGACTATTTTAATTATGTTTTATAAGTGTGTGATATTTCATGATTTCTATAACATTATTTATCATATTTTTGGCTGTTAGTAATTAGATGTTTCGATATTATTATGTAGTATATAATATATCCTTGTAAATAAATCTTAGTGTATTTTACTTTCTAAGTAATCTGAACAATATTTGCCTTTACTAGTTGATAAATAAGACAAACAAAAACATTTTATGTCATGAATACACTTACAATCACTGTCCAATTTTATCTGACTTCAGTGTACATATTATGTGATAACATTTTGTCATTTCCGATTTGTTTCAGCTTTTAATTTTCATGTATATTTATCTTTATTAAATGACATACTACTTGATTAGTAGTAATATCATTATCATATGATTCATTGTTATTAATTATATTTAATTGTGATTCTTGAAATAACGAAATTTGAATATTAATTAATGATTTATTTTATAATGATCATCATACATAGATATTACATTCTTATTGGAAAGCTAAAGTATGGCATATAGTTTAATTATGAGTCGATTTTTCATATAATTTTATTATAGAGTTATTTTCATAATGACTACTCTTTCAAAGTTATTTAGATTTCCAATCAAGATCTATATAATTTTTGAAAATAATGTATAATAATTATTCTGATCAACAATATTTTTTTCCTTATAATGAAACACATATTGCATAGAAATCTTTACATTGCTGATTAAAATATTAAATTTATCTATTTTTAATGAGTTTTTCTATGTAATGAATGCATGTATCGATTATATAAGCTTTTGATTAATTCCATAGACATAGAACAAATGTGGTTTTTAATTAATTGCAAATTATTGTTTTGCATTGTACTCCACCAACATCTAGGGATTTACAATTTTTGAATTTATTAATATTGAAAACATTATTAATTAAACATGGTTATACTTACGCAACGGTTTGTTTTATATTTTTCGCATGTTGCTTTTACCTCCCTAAGAATTACGGTAATTTAAGCTTGTGATATTGTTAAAATAATAATTTTTTGTTCTTTAATATATTCTAGATTATTTTGTCAAAACTGTTCTGTATAATAATTAGGTATCCAATAATAAATATTTTAAAATGATAATCAATATAAATATCATTTTTTCTCAATTACAATAAAATACAATTATGCAGGTTTAAATTTAAATATTTAGATCATATGTCAGAATAATAATCAATGACAACATTAAAAGTATCAATCACAAAATTTTCAACAAAATTTTTAAGAGGAATTTAAGGTAATTATTTTGCGCTACATATATTTAATTTAATGTCGAAATTTAATTAATGTAGAAATACTCTCATTTTGATTATACAAAACATATTTCTCTCTGAAGAATAAATTATATACTCAATTTTTAAAAGAAATTTGAAAAAAAGTCGAAATAAAATTGTCTTAATTTAGATAATTATAAATTATTATTGATAGTAGATTAAAATTTGGTCATATATCATTCCTAATAGTCGTACACATTTTTTAATAAAACTATTTACTTTTTTGTCAAAAGAGTAGTCGCATATAAATAAACATCAGACTTAAATAAATATTTAAAATAAAAATTTAATCAAATTTTATGAAAGTTTATTTTGCATATATGAAATATTCCTTCGATAACCATTTGTTTCATTTTGCATGGTAAATACACAAATTATTGCTCTGTAATAATTAAGCTCCAAAGATTATGAGTGTGTATAATACGCGTTGCTATGGTTTAATAGAATTTACCAAATCACGTAACTAACGATAAAATTATTATTTTTCATTATTAAATAAATAAATATTCAACTAAATATTTTATTGAAAAGCCATCTCTTCAGTTATGTATCTATTTTAAAACTGTAGGTATATTGAAAGATTATTTGTGAGATGTAATATTAAATTAAATCGGTTCAAAAAACTTTGTATTTCACTACAATTACTCTTTGAAAAAAACTGTCTTTAAAATTTATTTTAAACAATATACTATCCAGGAATACAGATGTAAACAAAAAAATAGCAACTATTTCGCCACTTATTTGAAGAAATATAAACTTAACAATTTCACAATTACGGAATATTGATTTTTTTGTGTGTATGTCCCATTCTACGTAGTCTGTGAGTTAGTCATCCAATAGTTATTTTAGTTGACCTATCATTGGTTTACAAAATTTGAATTTACCAGTAATTTTTCGTGGAAATTCCGAAAATGCTTTGTTATAAGGATTGAATCTAATATCGAGTTAATTTAGATAGCTGATAACATGTATGTTAATAAACAAAGTATAACTAATTTTATTATAACCCTCTCACCGTGCATTATACATATATTTGTGTGATTTTTGCTTACTTTCAGGGAGAGGGGTGTTCGTTAATCGGAGAGGCCGTCATCACACGCTATTTGTCGATCGCCTGTTTAAGATTGTGCCTAACTCTTAGCGAGCGTGTGGACTTGAGGCAACCATTCATTCACTCGATATCTTATCTTCAAGGACTTCGAGCAAAGTCTACGCAGCTATGGTATATTCAGATATAAACCATCTAAGCAGTAATCTGAATTCATTACGACTCGACGCTTCGTCAAACATGGAGGGTGAACTATCCTCGATCGGTGACAGTCCTATTTCATCTGCACAATTGCCACAACAGGACAACCAAAATGCTGTTGTTATGTCTCCTGAAGAAGCACTCGTTAAGCTATCAGAGAAGACTAAATATCCTATTATGCAGGAAAATGGCCAGCGTCGTTACGGTCCGCCGCCAGACTGGCACGGAATTGTACCCCAACGCGGATGCGAGGTTTTTATTGGAAAAATACCCCGTGATTGTTTTGAGGATGAACTAGTTCCAATATTTGAAACTGTAGGCAAAATTTACATGTTTCGTTTAATGATGGACTTCAGTGGTTCTAATCGCGGTTATGGATTTTGTATTTATACCAACAGAGAAGATACAAAGAGAGCCGTTCACGAATTAGACAATTATGAAATTCGAAAAGGAAAGATGCTCGGCGTTTGTTTAAGTGTTGATAATTGTCGTTTATTTGTTGGTGGAATTCCTAAAACTAAAACAAAAGAAGAGATAATGGTCGAAATGATCAAAGTTACAGAAGGAGTTAAAGATGTAATTGTTTATCCCAGTGCAGCAGATAAAACGAAAAATCGTGGATTTGCTTTTGTTGAATATGACAATCATAAGGCTGCGGCAATGGCGCGTCGAAAATTAATTCCTGGACGTATTCAGTTATGGGGACATCAAATTGCGGTAGACTGGGCAGAACCAGAAAGGGAAGTCGATGAAGACGTTATGTCTAAAGTAAGTCCTTTTATTTGATTTTAGTATAGTAAGGTTTTCAAATTTGATATCTTATAATATTCCATTTTATCGTATTTAGTGCTGGATTTGACGTTTTGAATTGTTACAATTCCAATTATTTTATTTCGTCTTTGACTTAAGTATTTCTTTATTTACTCAATAGATTGAGAAAAATATTTCGTATCAATTTGTGTTTATTTATAATGAATAGTTTAATCAATGAATACTAGAATTTTACTATAGTTCTCAAAGTAATAGCTTCACATATTCTATAGTATGCTTCAATCGATATGCTTCAACCAAAGATACTGCTTGTATTGTTACTAAAACAAATATATCTGTTAAATACCTTTATTTCAGGAAAACTTAAGGAAAGGTAGGCATGTAGATTGACCAAGGCGATAAAACTATATGCCTTCTGATACAAATTTTTAAATGTTCAATAATTCTTTCTTTCAAGCAAATTAAAGCGCTGAACCGGCGGGCACTTTTTTACATCAATTTATTTATTTCAACAATCTATACTATTGGAGCACGGACCCATATTTGATTTTTTAAGATTTTAATGTGTGTTTAATGAATTTGTGTTTTTTTATTTACTCTGGGAGATTATATTTATTATTCAAATCTTGTATATTTATTCCTAATCAAAGCTTTTTCAGATTTTGTGATATAGATTATTTAATCATCATAATTTTATGGTTTTGATTCGATTAACTTTAATTGTTGAAACGGACTAATGTGTTACTATTTATATTTATGCGGCAATTGTGTCTTTAATAAATCAAAGTGTGTTTGTGTGTCTACATTTGCTTAAATTTGAGCTCAAATTGAATGCTTAGATTGCAAATTATTTATATTTCATTTGGGTATCATTTGCCAAATAAGTTGTAATACTTATTAAATTTCATCCAACATAGAAAATATCTCAAATTTGCTAATTACTATTTTTACTTTTTATTGTCAATGCAAATCTGAAAGCGTATTTTTTAGATGTCCACATTATAGTGCTGCATTAATTACCAATTTCATCACTTCAGGTAAAGATTCTTTATGTACGAAATCTAATGCTAAGTACTTCGGAGGAAACTTTACGCGACCATTTCAACCTGGCAGCTTGCTCGGATGCAGTTGAAAGAGTGAAAAAGATTCGGGATTACGCCTTCGTTCACTTTAGAGAGCGGGATCAAGCTGGGAAAGCTCTTAGAGATCTTGACGGTAAATTTAATGCAAATTATTTGTTTGATTTTTGTTTTAATCATATCCACACTGAATATGTTTACTTTATACACTAAAATTTCATAACTTTAATTTTTCTATAATTTGAGTGCGATAATATTTTCAAAATGTATCAAATGTAGCATTACAAAAATACATTTTCATTTATAATGTGTCTTCAAAAGGGTGAAACTTGGAAATGGTAAATCACATTTTATTTTTTATATTGTCTGTAGTTTAAAAAACTTTATAAAATGCAATGATTCATTTTTGGTGACCTTTAATGGAAGGTAAAAAAATAATATTTAATGTGAATAATAGTGTGGCAACCCTGTATAAAATTATAACATATAACATGGCGTGTGGCTGCATTGTTTCAGACACAGAACTTGAAGGATCACGCATTGAGGTGTCTTGGGCCAAACCAGTTGAAAAGACTGAATATGTTCGTTATACTCGAAATGGTACCAAGAACATTCAACTCCAGGTGGCCACAGCACCCACAAGCACCGCCTTTGCCCCCGCTACGAGTCAGCAGATATTCCTCGACCCCTACTTAACGACCTATGCTTCCCTATATGCGGCTACCACACCCCAGGCAACAGTGGCTCAGGTTCCTGCCTCCATATCACCCAAGTAAGACATTTCTTTTAACTTTTTAAATAGTAGAATAATAATAACTAATATCAGCTTAAACTATAAAAGTATTTATGAATTTTTTCAACTTTATATAAAATTATAACTATTGATTAATTGATTTATTTATCGTGATATTTTAATTCATCATTTTGATAAATCAATTTTATAAGTCTTAGCAGCAGTCTGTTGAATTATTATCCCCTAAATATAAAAATATAACACCGAACTTGGGTAAGTATATCAGACGATACTCTATCAAAAAATCTATAAATCTACTGCCAAAGACTGCTTATATTGTAATATTTCTTTGTCAATGTATATTTAAACTATGTCGACCTGTAATGTACATGATATCATTGAAGAAACTAATCGCAACAGCCAATCTAATTTTGTCAAATTGTTTAGTGAGTAAATACGATACCTCATTTGCATTGTATTCATTAGTGAATCACGTCTCATCACTTTGGAAGAATCAGACAACGAAAATGATATGTAAGTGATCTGAGTACCCTATACCAAACTCAATACATTCACATTAACTAGCAGGTCTAACCAAAAACGATCATATATATTTAATGCCATGCAACCAATCACCAAAAATCAATGAGACTCAGTTACACGTTTTGATTATTTTATGTTTTGAAGTTGAATATTACCTCTTCTGACTTTTCGTTTGATTTTTGTTATTTTTATTTTTTTCAAATAATATACGTTGGTCATGATAATTTGCTATTAATCTTTTTGATTCCATACCTAATATATATATTAAAATTTAAATTACAATAATTGTCTTAGTTCGTAGCCTTTTATTACTTTTATATACATATAATTAAACATAATATGGAAGTTACTAATTTCATATTCCAATATTTGTAATGGCTTCGTTCTTGTACCATTTTAATTAATGTTTCATATAAAAATTATGAATCAGAAAATATTGCTTTAATGGTATATTATGGATTTGCTTTGTATTATTTTACGTATTCTTTGGTATAAAATATTCTTCAAAAGATCTAATAATTTTGCATGTATTTATTTAGCCATAATTTATTCAGCAATATTAGCACTATATAGGTTATATTTCAATTGGAAATTTGTGTGCAAATTGTCCTATTATATAAAATCGATATAATAACCGACATCATGACGCAACATAAAATCTCTTTGGTAAATAACGACACGATTTGTGAGTTTTCAACAAAACCATTGAAACCATGAGTAGAAATTGTTTTTATCAGTTTGACAAAGACAGTATATGAATATTATAAAGTGTTAATATTTTTAGTTCCTGAATTTGTTTGCTGTGGTTAAAATGTCAGCCGTTATTTGATTTCTTATCAGCAATATAGTTCTTGCGTTCGGTCTCGCCATCTAAGGCGTATATTCAATAATATGTATTCGATTTTAACTTTCAGCTCCAATTTAATGCGTGCTAATGTCTTGCGTGGTGGTCGAAGCTATCGAAATGCTGCAGGTAGTCGAAGTGCAACAACCAGAACCAATATTCCTGGCTATAATGTTCGCGACAAAAAACACCCTGTTGAGGTAAGTTATAGCTTATACTGGGTATTGGTCTTTTGTAATTGTGGGTTAACGCCATTCGATTGTAGTCAGCGTGGCATAGTATGAAGGGTCTTGTCACAGTTAAACGCTGTATAAACACGCACATTGCCAAACTACCGAACATGTATTTTCATATAAACTGGTGCGGTTATTGGATAAAGGTTGCTTGTTATTATAACGATAAACAATAATACCAACGTGGGGGTTGTAGTAAAAATAAAATTATTACTATTATTTCAGTCTAAATGTTAGTTTACCGAAAATTTGTTGTCAAATTGATTTACTATTTTGAAAAAATTAAAAGTTCAAATATTAAATTATATTATGCAATTAACATATCTTAACCCTACACCATAATTTCTTTGTTGTAAGCTTTATAATAAAGTTATTTATATTTAACGTAAGTCATTAATGAATGCTGTACAATTTTATGTTAAAATTATCTCTCCAGAAATTGCAACAACACCAGACCAACCCACTTTCACATACTGAGGTTTGTTTATACAATAGTCTGTAGTCCGTATGTCAGTACCAGACTTATATAACCTACAAATGCTTGCATGTGTGCTTAATTATGTATTCACCAAATTACTACGTGCGTGCTATGTATCTAAATTGTCTCCCCTCATATCCGCATGACCATGTTAATTGAGTCCTTGGTTTTATTGTTTATATTACATCATAGTTATGTTTATATTCTACTTTTTCGGTAATGGTTATTGTAGCTAT
This sequence comes from Vannuccia rotundouncinata, assembly GCA_034780395.1. Taxonomy (NCBI): domain Eukaryota; kingdom Metazoa; phylum Platyhelminthes; order Proseriata; family Coelogynoporidae; genus Vannuccia; species Vannuccia rotundouncinata. The sequence goes on along the minus strand of JAUZNC010002408.1, from coordinate 20,974 downwards.
ATATATGGTTTATAATTTGGCTTCATTCCATATCTCCAGTCTACTTTGTTTTATATTAATCTTATTCGGGCTTCCACAGAACCTTAAATTAATTAAAATTCAGTTACCTAAAAAACTTTTAAATGTTTATTTTAATGGTTTTCTTTTCATGATTTTCTTTTTTATTTTGCTTTCAAATTTTTAAATCCTAAGCAGCTGCTATGCATTGTTGTACAATGTTTGATAATTTTTGAATGAAAGAGTGTGAACATTTTATTTGAAATGTTTTTGAAATATATAGGAGAGGGCAGAATACGAAAATATTAATCGCAAAAGGTTGTCTGGTAGTTTTTTGGTATTGTGCGGGGGAGTGTCATTCTTTGCTAATAGTTATACGTTAGTATATAGAAAATATATAATGATTAATTTGATTGGTGTAAATTTAATATTTTGGTGCAAACTTTTCACTCTTTAATTGCATTTGGTGTTGTCATTTTTTTACTATTGATGTTTTTAATATTGACAAATTAATTAATTATCTAAATACTCTGTTATTTTTAAGAGGAAAGAAAAACCATTACTTTGTTGTTTGTGTGTGTAGATTCTTGAAGATATGTGTCAGAAGAACGGGTGGGGTATTCCATCCTACACAACAACCGTCAGCGAAGTGGTAGACCCCACAACCGGAGGGAAAATGCAATTTTATCTTGGACAGGTAACCATTTAATTTGGTTTTCAATCAAATATTTTTTTTAATATTCAAAACACAGTTACAAAGAATAATTGTCTCGCTAGCTCTGTATATAAAATATTATCTCTAGTCTCTAAATGTTTTATCTACGAGTCGTGATGGAAACTGCTTTATTTCTTGCATGTACATGTCTTCACTTCCAAAGTTGTATATCGAATCTTTGAGCAGAAGGGGCGTATGGGGTCTTGTCTCCAAGAACCTTCGAGAGATCGACAATTCTGTTTGTTTTGGAAGTTAAGCTACTCTCTTCGAAAAGCAGGGTCATCCCTACAGTCTTATCTTATCTTTATTCTCATATAAAACTTGGAAGTTGGTTGTGTGGCAACCATACATATCTATATATATATACTGAATATACTGAATATACTACCTTGGACCTCATAGCCACCTATGACTCTACACTTATGGTTATTTGGCCTGATCTTCGCCACCCTAGAATCGAATGCCACTCAAAGTTTTATATAGTTTCTGCATTGTCTCATTCTTAAAATTAAGGTAGTTTGTCTGTCACATGCAGTATTTTATTCTATATAACTCTACCGTAGTTTTGCATATACATGGCAACGTCGGTAAAACATAAGTGGATGACTTTATACACGTATGCAAGCACTCTATATAAACGAATCGGTCGATAATGGGTTTCTAGTCTTTGTTGTATAATTATATGTTATCTACAAATAATTTACCTTTGAATTAATAATCGCATGTATAAGTTAGTAGTGAAGAAATGCTTTTGTGTCCTACTGTAGTTTGGCTATATAGATAACATTTTGCGGCAGCGATTGTTAGATTAACACTCTATATTAGATTCATTGTTAATATTAATATTTGTTTTGCGATTCCGCAAGTGGCCTATATATTATACCCCTTTAATACAGGGTGTTTTTATACATACTAAAACAGATATGATGACGATTTAAGTATATATATATTTAAAAAAAAACATTATGTATAGAAGTCTAGCTGTTTGTTCAAAAAATTGAACTACTTTTTTTTCGAGAGAGAGAGACTTGATGTTTGAATGAACAAGGATGGTGAGCATTTTTGTTTGTGATTCACATTTTGGCAATACCTATAGTTTCTCTTTTGTTTTATTAAATATATTTAATGCTTATTTTAAAAAAAAAAGTTAATCGATATAATTTCGGCATAGTCTTTGTGACATCTTTTATGTTCATAGAGACTTTATAAAACTTAAACGTTACCTGTATAGTAAAATAAAAACATTTGTTTCCTTGTAGGTGACACTACCCAACCTCTGTCGACAGTTCCAAGCTCCACGGGCATTCCTTTCACCCGATGATGCCAAGTTGGGAGCTGCTGAATATGTGGTCCAACTGATGCAATATAGTGCTCAGTCACTCGAAGGTTAGTTTGATAACCTCTCATTTTCTTATTTCAATCATTTGGTTGATAATTCACACTTATAGTTGTGTTTAACTGTACGGCGAGAATATTTTAACTTTTATGCCTTCTGCATTTGATATATTAAAAGTTCTATTGCGTTTTTATCTTTCTTGAAATAAATTAACTTGCCTTACTCTGCTGGGATGTAGGTCAGACTTGTGGACCAACACAACCCCCTCCTGGCTCCTTGTTTCATATAGCTCAAACTACTTCAGCTCAGTTAGCTTATCCACAGTCTCAATCTGCCTTATTGGCACCAGGTTCATATCCTACTTACGCAACATATTCATATAGCCCCATTCCCCCTAACTCTTCTCAATGTAAGTCTTGAAAGTCGATTAGTTGTAACTGTTTCTTGTTCCAGTTCTGTTTGTTTTCTATTTTTTCATGTTGTACTACTTGTTATTTTGTGAGTAGCGAGTTGAATATTATAACATTTTTAAGACTTTTACTGAGTCAATTATATTAAATATTTTATTGTTTCTTTTGCGCGAACATGTTTTATTTCTGTTCCTTTCAGTTGTTCCACTCTCTCAACTACTTATTTATTTACTTTCATTCTAATTGAGTTTATTTGCTTTCCTTCTAACTTTCACTCATTCACTCTCTATTCCAGCTAGCCTCTCAGCTGCCACAACTCTCCCCCTTCTTTCGGCTGGTCCTCCAGAAACCCAACAGTTGACCCCATTCCTCTACGATCCTACAGGTCTCGTAGGGGCCAACGCGGCACAGACTTTCATCAACCCCATGGCCTTTACAGGAGCCGAACTGTATTCACACTATTAACTTACTTGTTTACCAACTGGACGGAATGCAAATAGCTAGATACTTTCCTCAAACTTTATATTATTTTCATTTTCAGCTGCAGATTTTCTTTGATTTGTCTGTTTTGATTTTGATTCGTTTTTTATTGGTTTTAGTTGACAGTAATTCCTGAACCCAAGTACCCAACTCTTCTTTTTCTTCATATACTCAGTTCAATATTTATGTCATGATTACTTCATTCACATTTTGTTATTGTTTTGCCTTGTTGTATTTCAAATAACTTTTTTTCTTCTTTTATTTGACATATACAAACGAGTTAGCTTCATAGACGTACAAACACTTTTGGATTCTTTAAACATTGATATTTTGATTCCATCCATAGCAATTGTGTGCTTTTATGTATTTAAAGAATTTGGTACTTAATAAGGAATTCAATGTTTAGTAGATTTGCCTCTCTTACAAGGTCTCTTTAGGCTATCTGTCTATATAAATAAATATATATAAATAACTGTTTTTAGCCTTGGTTTCATATTGAACATTATATTGTGTATATATTATTGTACCTTCTTTCAATTTATAATAAGGAGGTAACAGTGATTACATTACTTTGACAATTCATTATAGGGTGTATATATAAAGATGCCAGCCAGTCTTAACTCAAAAGACAAATATCACGTTTTTAAAGGCTATTTTAATTGTTGTATCTACTAACAATACATGTATTATCATTTTATTTTGTGTGCCACTGTACCATGTCTAAATTAGAGAATGGTACTCTTCATTTGGTTCCCTTCTACTTTGAATGGCAATACGGCAACTGTGAAGAACAATTATGTAGAAAATCACACTTTTTATTCAACCGTATATATTGTAACTGACGCATATCTTTGTATTGTATTTTAATAAGTTTTAATCGTTTTGCTTTTGTAAAAAAACATATTGCAGTGTAATCTTCATTTTTAGTTACCTAGTATTCTGCTCCAAGTATCCAATTTCCACCTTTTTGTCCAGTGAGTGTGTTTTTAAATCCATTTTGATGGTTTCTTAATTTTGACTTGTGGAAAGGAAAACTATAGTCATTCTTATTTTTTTGGAGAAATGATTTTTTTCAACAAACCATGTGATAGGCTTAAATGCTCAACTGTTTTTGTTTTTTCTGGGGCTGTATTTCTATAATTTTAATAAGTGTAACATTTGCGATTAACTTCTTTTACCCTCTCTTTCAACAAAATATATGTATCAACGTCATTCATTAATCTGGGGTACAGTTCTGCTATATTATTCCAAATAAATTATTATAATTCAGCTATTGGGTAAATTACTTTTGATTATATTTCTGATTTTATGTACCTATCCCTTCTTCGTGTATAACAATTAACCTTATATAAAACATTCTGTGGCAATCTATAAAGTATGACTCTTGGCTTAACCGGCAATTTGTACTCTCACAAACGGCCTGATTTCTAACTGCTTCAGAATTCTGATCCCAACACCCAGCCCTTATTCTCCAAATGTCCCCTCCAAGAACTTGCATGTGTCACGCTGGCTTTACATTTTCTTATTCTTATTGTATTTGTGTAATTCTAGATAGTTATATAACCATATTGTAGATTGCTTGCGTTCATAAATTGCTAATAATATTTCGCATAATCATCAATATCTTTTTCTTTTGCTTATCTTATATTATGGGCTTAATAACTGAAATAATACTGTTGTAAAAGTCAGTTGTCAATTTAAATCATATAAGCAACATAAGCATTGTAAATATTTTCCGGGCTTATTGCAATAATACTACAATCAAAAACGTATCCAGAAAAACAATTGCAACTGAAATATGTATTGATAAAGTTTCTTATTTTGATTAAATTTTTTTATGTGAATCAATTACTAGTTTTCTAATCTACATTAATTTATTAATGTACTAAAAAAAGAGTTACTGATTGTTAAATATTTTTGCTTGTAGAATCAAATTTCGTTTCAACGCTTTACAAAGTGGTCAGTTTTCATCCTATCAATCTAGTTTTTAGAATACGGTTGACTATGTATGTTGATTGATTGATTGGGTGTATCCTATAATAGCGATATTTATAATTTTGCCTAAATAAAATCTTGATTTTTCTATAGATCAACCGCGCTATATATATATTCGAAAACACTACAATATAAATTTGTAGATACTAATTATTGATTTTATTGACTACGTCTTAATATGTATATATTCCAAATTTAATGCAGACAATAAATATTGTCGACAAATTGATTGTTTAGCGATTTTACCCATAATTTATATCGTATAATTAACTTCTACATTAAATATTATTACGATATCAATGATTCTACCTGGCTTAATAAGGAAGCTGGCTTTTGTCTCTAGTTTTGTTAGTATGATGGATTTTTCAAATGAATAAATTTAGCATAACAATTGCATAGATAATATCATTGACATTAACAAAAATAATTTAGTAATATTTCAATGATACTTTTAATGGGAGGCTAAAAAACTATTATAAACATGCCAAACATAAACGATACTAAGTGACAACAATCAGTTAGATTACCAATCTAGTTAAACTTTAACAAAGTATATCTATGATTAATTCATTGTATCTGTTCAGAATAAATAAAATCTATTTTTTTCTATATCTATAAATTTATGGATAATTCATATTTCATTTCAATATTTAAAATAATTAAAACTAAATTTTATGAAATCATTATTTTATGATTTAACTAATGACCATGAGTTTGTTAAACTTGAATAATGTTTCAGGACAAACGATTTCCGGAATGGATAGAATCTTACTATAGATTCAACGATCAATCGAATTTAAGGTTTTTAGATAAATTAAACAATTCTTTCGACAATAATCTTTTACAAATAGAAAACGATATTGAGGTTGTCGATCTATCAAATGAAATACAAGAGGCCCTCAATAAAATCGAAAAAGATTCAATTCCAGTGTCTACTAAATCTCAAATGCAGAGACACACACACTAATTTAGAAATTTTTAAAGGATTAAAATCTTGATACCCGTTTTGAATATATTCCATGGACAAAATTGGATAAGTATTTAAGATACTTTTATTCGGAGTTGAATCAGGAATTTGTATAACAGCTTATTTGCATATAATTGTTTATCCCCTATATAAATATTATACCAGGAATTGAATATTAAGTGCGAATCATATGCCATGAAAGCTATAGTTGGCAAATATTTGAAATCAGAAAAGCGTCAAAAAGCAGAAGTGAGATTCCCCCCAATTGAAGAAATCGACATGATTAAAATTCGGGTTTCATTCACGCGAACAAATCTAAAAAACTTGAAAAATGAATTCATGTCCAATTATTGTTTGTATCAATTTGGATAAAAATGCGTTTAGACTCAAAACAGACAGCCAACAAAGACGTTATATCGTTCTCGAAAGCGATCGTCTATCTAAAAATTGTAAAGCGAGTTTGAAACAAAAGGATTTTGAAGACGCGAGAAAAACAAGGGTTTACGAGTTTGACCGTAAAGAAAAGTGCATGGTAGGATTTTTGAGCTATATATTTCGGAATTATCTCCAAACAACGAAGTGCTCTTTCAGAAACCTTTGTCAAAACCATCAAAGAAGCAATGTTTTTGTTCTTATCGAATTTTAGGGGAAAATTACATTGGAAATTTTATGTCCAATTTATTCGAAAATCTACAACTATCAAAAAGGTATACAAATCACTGTGTACATGGGACGAATGTCTCTGTTCTACGCAAAAGTGGATATACCAATGAGCAAATTGCTTCCGTTACAGGACATAAAAATCCCAACTCTGTTCAAAGGTATAATGCCAAAAAGCGACGAGATGACGGCTTTCATCAACCAAGCAAAGCGCTCAAAGCTGGATCATCAGATAGCATCTCAAGGAAGGTTGTTTCCATGGGAAATGTGAAAATAACAGTGACGGAATAAACGGCCAATATTACAACTACTAGTACTGGATCGGCCACTCCTAAAATTGAATTTTTGTTTACCGATCAATTTGTGAATTGCGCGTTTAACTTACAAAATGGCAATAGTTTATAGTTAATTTGTCTTCATCGTTGACTTGGTAAATTGTATTATTTATTATTATTTATATAGTTAATTTTTATTGATTTCGTATTGTTGCCCGCAAATTGGAGCATTAATTGCTGCCCGTAATTTAAAAAACTTTTATCACAATGAAAATCGTTTTAATTTGTTATATTGTTAACTTCTAAACATATAGATACAATAAGGTATTTAAATCCGGAATCACATGCATTAATATTTTTTATATATGCCACAAACCTTGCTACACTCTTAAATAAAACATTCGCAACACTTTGGTGAAACGTGTAATTAATGTAAGCAGAGGATTACATTCTGTAGTTTATACTAAACTACGTGATTTATTGATGTACTTTAAAAAAACTATAATCTGAAGCAGCTAAAGTATGCTGAGCGTAATAGTATAGTACATTTTGCTTCCATCGATGGTGATTTTTGACAAGCACAGAAATACTTCATTGCTTCCATTAACTCAGGATCATGTATTATATCAAATTTAACTCCTTTTCATATAACGGTTCAATGAATATCGCAACTGTTGAAATCTTTGGTATTTAAATTTATCGTTATTTAGTTTCCTCGCTGATACGTAAAACGTAAAAAGAACATCATCCAGCTCATTTTTTTGTATAGAAAAATCTTCAATTTTCTTATTAAGACTTTAGTATAATTTTTGTCCGTTGACTTTGCCGTTTTATTTTGTAGCAGTTCATTAATTTCATCTCTATTTACAGTAGAAAACTTTCTTTTCATGATTCTCGTATTTTCTTAGTCAGTTTTGGTCAGCTTTCCTTTATTTAAAGTACGGTAGTTAGGGATTCATCAATCAATCATGATTTATTTTAAATCATAAAATTGATTTTTAGTTAGCGTAATAATACAATAAATTTGAATACAAAAAAGATGGGATAAAAATAAGCTATAGTTGGACTCACAAAATCATCTTTTGGCAAGTGTCAACTTAAGTTTATACATGTGTATAGCAAAAATTTTATTGGTGGATCCCCGAAGGAGAAATATGTGGTCTCTATTCCTGCAAATAAATGGCACTTAAGGATTTTATTTAATTAAATACTTTGCTTTAGGATCCAAGCAGTCACGTAACAAATCGGTTACAATGATCTTTAATGATAGATTGATTCAAATGAATGATGAAGCTGAATGCAGCCCGTTCAGAATTACACAGTTTATTGCAGCAAGAATGGCTGGATGGGTTGCTCGTTCAGTAGCCTGCCTCACAAAATGTAGCCTTTTTTCTGGAGCAGCCGTTCAATCCTCTACAGCTACCTCGATTAGTTGACCTGTGTCATCCAGCTGGGAGTGTATACCGTGTACTCCACTTGACCTATCGAGGTCTACAACTAAATCTTTTGAAGACTGGTGGTCAGACTCCGACAAAAAAATTTTTTCTGGAAAGACTCAGTAATTAACAAATAATGAAATTCCTATTCCCGGAAACTCGACTTGGTGACAATCCAGCAATAAGTAAGTAGTTGTAACCATAGATATGTTATTCTAACTATATGGTTGTAACTGTTCCATTTGAATCACATTTTATCATACATTTTAACTATTTTAATTATTTGTAATATGACTTTTGCATTTAAGGATACATTGTGGTTTCTTATACATAAATTCTGCTTTTACCATGTATAGTTAAACCTTTTACGATTTCCTCAAAACATAAAGAAGACAAGTCATAACGTAGGATGAATAAGTGTATTGCAATAAAGTAGAGTACATGAGACAACAAATACAGGGGATAATGATAGTTGCAATGATTGAAGTGTGATTCTAAATTATCTCGGTGGACCAGGCCTCATCCACGGTGGAGGGGGGCCGCCACCACCCATCATAGGAGGTGGACGACCCATGCCCATTCTTGGAGGGCCTCCCATGTGTGGAGGGCCACCACCCATCATAGGCGGAGGTGGGCCACCCATCATCTGTGGTGGTGGACCTCGATATCCAGGCGGTGGGCCACCCATAGCTGCAGGTGGAGGAACCATACTGTTGGCTCCATAAGGAGGGTTGACCATCTTGCCCTGTTTGAAAGCCTCGGCTGAATAAAGAGAAAGAAAAACGAAAATAAGATTAGTCTATTTTGTTTGGGAAAAGTTTTCGAATTATAAGTTGAAGTAAGTTATTGATGAGGATCGGTTATTTCGGAGTTAGGATGATTTTATTCAAATGACGAACACGAAGATTGTAGCAAATAATCGCAGAGTATGTATGCATACAGTGCTGGCCAAAAGTCTTTCAAAAATAAGTTTCTACATTTCCGGCCAAACATTCGATTTTTCGACACTAATTATTGATTTTATTATTGAAATAGACGACCTTGACTGTCTATTCAAAATCAATAATTATTGTCGACAAATCGATCGTTTCGCATAAATGCATAAACTAATTTTCAAGGTGAAGACTTTTAGCCAGCACTGTATATGCACGTACAGTATAATGACAAATTCCCAACTGGTCGCCAACATACACCTTAGCATTCAACTCACTTGTATGATCAACAAGTTTTTGGACCTGTTCCTCTAGCCACTTTTGATAATAGAAGCGAACATTATCTTTGTGATTTCTTCCCGAGCAGTGCGTTTTCCTCACAGACGGAGAATCATGAGTCAAATACGTATCACAATAGTCGCAGTAGAATCTGAAGAATACATGACGTAGTATATCAATAATTCGAAACGTTTTAAAACATTACAAACAAAAAATAGTAATTTTGCAGTCACAATATAATGAAAAAACTTACTAATCTGGTAAGAAATACTAATTACTTTATTATTTCTACATTTCTATGCTAACACATATTCATTTCAATGATTTGTCAATAGTTTGTCTTTTACAAAGGTTAACATTGGTGTATATAAATAAATATCAAAGATTCATAAATATCAAATATCATAGGGTAAAAGTTTATTACAAAATCCATAATATTATTTCATACAATTTAGAACAGTTTCATAAAACAATTCCGATGGTGAGAAAGCTTAAAGGTATTTAATTTTAGTGATGTTGTTAATTTCATAATTTGCTTTAATAGTTACAAATTTAAATAGCTTGGACATAAATTAAATTCATATTCAATACAATACAATGAATCTTCTGTTTTCCATCAAAACTTAAAATATTTATTAAGGGATTATATTTATTATAGCAATTTCAATAAAAATTTTTCACAAAAAATTGATTGCATAATATATATTAATTTTAGAATATGTAATTATTTCATATTATATAAGTTGGATAAATATGTTATGGTTATTGCAAAATTGCAAATTTAGATGATTATATTAGGAAATGTACAATTTATGATTTTGGTAATTTGATATGTGACATCAAAATCGCCTGAAAAATTAGCAGGGTTTCAACAAATGATTAATTAATAGTTGCAAGTAATTATGTAAATGAGAATAAAAGCAAAATATTATGACATATCCTAGTGTAAATGTCAAGGTCCTGGTGATTTTCGATATAAAATTGTCCTAATGGAGCCAAAATGAAGAAGTCACAGAATAACTGCCTCAGGCATTTTAACCCAAATGTGAATCAACTGGAGAAATCATAAATATAATTACACATACTATATTGTACAAATAAATAACATATGGCTTTATGAATGTAATCAAATATTAGTACAGTGTTGCCACTGCATATAGTAAAACTCTGGACAGAAAACGTGTTGAGTGCGGGGTGGGGGGATACTGTTTAGATACCCCATAAAATTGTCCTTGTTCTTAAAAATGGACAACAATCTCATATGATATTATAATATAGTTGAATGATGTAATTGCTTTTTGGATAACTAAACTTACAATACATGAAGCTATCAGGGATGGTACATCAATTGTAACATTCAATTTTTCATCCATAATATTTATATCTACTTTCAGAATTAATAACAATATTACAATGATTTAAGGAAGTTTTTTTCTAAGACTCAACATTTAGTCATACAGATTAACAGAAATCTAATCAATATGAGTGGTTGTGGCTATGCAGTAAACATAGCCTATAAAATAGTGCATAGTGCTCAAAATTTATTGATTTTAAAGCTAAGAACCATTATCATAATTAATATTAATAATTCCAGGAAATTCCTGCCACAATAAAAAAGCGTGGTTAGTCCTAGTCAGCAGAATATGGCCCTCATGGATTCTTAAATTCACATCAAAGGGGCTCTGATCTTAAGCAAACAATTCAACAAGGGATGGTCCATCATTTTGTAACAAAAATAACAGATACATTTTTTCATACAACACTACTAAAGTAGTGTTTTTTGTCAAGCATATTGTCTAATTCAAATAATTGAATTAAGATTTTATTAAAGATCAACATTAATGATATTATCAAATGAATTGATAGAATTATGGAGCATCAGTCTTACACAAAAGTGTATTTAAAAGTGCATTTCACAGAATGTGCATAATATGTTCAAGTAAAAATGTATAATCTAAAAAGACATATATATTGCATAAAAATTGTGATAAATTTATGATTTTGTTACATATTTTAAATTTTACAAACTATTTTTGTAATTAATTTTTTTCTAAAGAGCACAGTTTTTAAACAAAAAATTATAATTTTGAGTAAAAATCTGATTTTGACCATCACTGAGCTATAGATGCCCCAAAATCATTTATGTCTTGTCTCCTCTTTCAATAAGTTCATTATTACCTTCATAATATTTGGGCCATCATGATTTCTAAGAAAATTGGACACCAGTTGTTTCAAACCTGGATCACAGTTCACTGATCATATTATATATTATAATTTATTAAAAAAAAGTTTGATATAGTTTTCTATTTTTAACTCTGAAATACAGAATATATTGTAAAGTAGAAATATGTAATTAGAGTCATAACATAACTATTACTCCTCTTTCTCCACCCACCATTCATTTCAATTTTTAATAGTTAACAATCAGCACACACATAGGATGTTTCTCTCTGTGTGTCATGGGTGCTGCAAGCATGGCATTGCTTTGTTGGATGGGCAGCTGCAGTTGGCAGTAAGATGTCAACAAGGTGGCTTTGCAGAACTCTTTGCTGGCCTTGCCCAGATTCTAAAATAATGTAGCAGACTCTGACCTTTAGGTATTCTACATATAACAGAGTACCACCAGAGGCTTCGAAAACAATCCAAGAGTTTTGAATTAAAATTTTAAGGAAGTAAATTCTATACATTGTGAACCATTGATTTGTTTCAGTCATAGTGATTCATTTGGGAGTCTGACCAATCTACTCCATCCATGTTGATGTTAGTCAAGAATTGTGTTGGGCTTCATATGTACTCCTGTTGTTGATGCAATTGTGGTCATGTCAATAAGATGAACATTTTAGCCTACTTCTTTGGACAATAATGCACAACAAGAGTGAGCCTTCACAAACAACAGAAGGTACACTGCAAACTGTTTTGATGGTACCAACAAAGGCTGTGGAGTTGTGTAATAAAAACTGGGCAAGTTGGCAACTGGAAAACAAATTATTGGCAAGTACAGTATAGCCAAGTCCCCTCAAAAGCTCAATGAAATGTATCTTGACCTGTTCAGAAATAGATAAATGTGCAGTCCCTGAAACATAGATGGCAAGTGTGTTGTGTTCAGTATTGGTTTGCAAGTAACTATGCTGTTTACATAATCCATTGAAGACTTGCAAAGTGTGTATGTATGTCTTTATACCATACCATGCTCACTTGGATGATATATATACTATCAAAGAAAAACTTGACCTCAAAACAGCATCAGTTTCTTGTTGAATGAGACTTTTTGAGAAGGCATATAAGTAATAATGCAGATACAGTTTTGCCAACCTTCTAAATCAAAAACCTGAGACCAATGATGAGCAAGCAAAGTTTAAATGTGCAAAGTGCGAAAAAAAATTAGGTTATTTTTGGGGCTTTATGTATAAATAGAGACAATGATTAAATATTATTTATATAATGATAATAGATTTTAATAAAATTATTAATTTTTAATTCAACATGAGGCAGTCAAAATCACAAAATTAATATGTAAATTGTGGCGATCCTCTAGATTCCTGCATTAAATTATTTTATTAAAATTTATTAAATTAAAATACAGTGGAAATTAGTTTTAATATACTTAAAAACAATCTTATTTAGTTTTGATGTTCAAGGTGTGGTCACAGTCCCAGCCCACTTACAGTGGTTGAATTCCAGAATTATAAACAAATTCCAGAAAATCTTAAATGATGAAAATTTTTACACTACATGTGATGATAATTAATACATACTAGTTGTTGAATAAAATTAGAAATCATCATTTAGAAAAACTTTTTTTTATGGCCTCCTCCTCCCCTTAAGGGCCACGAACAAACTCTATAAATTCTCGAGACCATTCGAAATATTTTGTCAGAGGAGGGAAAATTATTGTTTCCAAATTATCCTATTTGATTATAACTCAGGAAGAAACGTTGTGTACCATTCTCTTCTGTTATACTTCTCAGATTCTATTGTTTATTTGTTTATGTTTAAGTGCTGTTTTTAAAACCATCTCATTCTACTTCATAAATTGTTAGTTTTTTGCTTGCATTTGTTTTATAAAGCTCTTGAATGTTGTCTACCACTATAAGCTGTCCGCTATGCTAACATCCTTATTCAATGTTTGCCTTTTTTGTTAAATGCCTTTACACTGCACAGACTTACTAATATCTGAATATAATTTATACATTTTAAATCATTGTATTAATTTAGTTAATTTAGTTTATACAGATTGTAAATTAATTAATTTATTATAGTTTACATAACCATATATATATGTACAATGAAGTAATCACTTAAAAACAATACAATTTAATATAAAACTCACATAAGTTCTTGTTTTCTTGAAATTCAACACCCTGAAGTATTAAAACATAGACTAAAAAATATACAAATTATAGAATTTTAGAAAATTGGGACATTTTTGGACTTTACCAGGACAGCCCCCTAAACCAGGACTGTCCCAGGAAAACTGTGACAGTTGGCAGGCCTGTAGATATGTAACATAATATCCATTAAAATATTAATTTTTATGTATGTGTCAGGGCCACACTTATTATAGATTATTATTATTAACATTATTATAGATATCTATGCTTTGTATAGTTATTTGCTTATGTAATATTGATTACTTCTGTGACCTATTTACCCTCTTGTATATGATTGTGCTGAGAGGTGCTTAATGTACCTAATATATATTAATAGTCAGCCAAGGTTGGTTGACTTTCATAAACTTGTTTATCATGATGCACTAATCATGTTGTCTTCTGTTCTTAACAGTATGCATTTGGACCATCATGCAGTGAATGGTAGTCAGCAAAACAAATCTATGTTAGGATTGTCTGATACTGGTTTCTGGACAAACATTGCATTTTAGGGGAAAATGAACAGCAAAATAGTTCAGCTGTGCTTAAATAAGGTATGGTTTGATTGATGCCTTGGAAAGCAAAATTTCCATAAAATATATCATAATTGGATTTAACAAAATTAATTTTAATTCTAATGAAAACTTTTAAATAACATGTAGCATATATAGTATTATCATATAGTGGCTGTTCAAGTAATACATAATGCAGTTTTTAGAAATATTAATATATAATAATTACATTATTTTTTATACTCAATATATTTTTTAACCTATGTAATCATGTAAATCATATTTAAATAACCACCCATAATTAAGAATTAAAAAAATGTGAAAAATGGAGAAATATACTATTTTATTTATTTTATTATTCATTAAATCCACATTCTTTTGATAAATTACAAAAATAATATTGACAGAGTTTTGTAAAGAAATTTTAACCATAAAATTTCATTTGCACTTATTCTAGAAAATTATAATGTTTGGCTTCAATCCCTTAGTATATGTTTTAATAAAATAATTTAGTTGCAAGTGCTTATTATTAATTCATTATATGGTTTAATTTAAGTGATTTTTTTGAATTAGTGAGTGAATATGCTGACAATATTTAACCCTTTACCTTTGGCTAAAATGCAAGTCAGATTTTCTACCAGCAATTAATTGATTTTTATATTTCAGTTTTATTTTTTACTTTTGTTTATAAGTCAATTGGTAGCATGCCAAGGAATAAAACATTCTATATGTAAAGCTGGTTTCCCTGTGCAAGTATCACACTGTAGATGCATCTTTTGTACTTGTTAGTACCAGGCTGTGTAATTTTTCAACATTGCTTGCAGCACCTGGTTCATCTTGGGCATCCTTCAGGGCCAGGAATTTTTTCTAGGGTCTAAATATCTGGATCTATGGCATTAGACCATTTGAATCTTTGAGCCATCTTCAGTATAAATAAACTTATCCAATTAACTAAATAAATAATCAGTGTGTAAGTCAATAAATAAGCAGTAACAAATTTAAATCTGTTTATATAGTACCTAACTTGCAAACTGATAAATAAATCAAGCAAGTTGATTGGTTAACAGTTTATATACAGGTTGATACAGTTAACTCTTGGCCAGATTACAAATTATTAAATCTAGGCAGTTGCTGTATAAAGTATCAAGCAGCAGCTATCATTGTCTGAACAGTGGTACATTGCAAATTTACTTGTGTGCCTGTTTCATTCACTATGAGCATTGCCCATATGCCCCTAGTATGACATAAGTGACACATATAAGCAGTTCTTGTAGGCTAAAGGCAGGGATGAGATTATGGTTTAGTCAAATCTGCAGAAGAAATGTGGAAGACTCGATTATCAATCAAGGGTATGGTTATGCAGAAGCATAGCCTATAAAATCATTGCCCCTGCAAAGTGATTTTTTGAGGTTTTAAGACCTAGAATGCATCTAAGGGCATATAGAATCCTCAAATATTGATCTGAAGATCTACAAAATGAGTTGTTTTTGACAGTGCAGTTTATGTTTTTTAAGGTAATTAGGTATAAGGCTCATGTGTAGAGAGAGAGATCACAAAATATAACTGTAAATTTAAAAATTCAGAGTGATTTTTGGTGACCCCCCTTCTCTACCCCATATTTTTTAACCCTGATTTAAACAAATTATAAAAAGGATTACTATCAGTCTGGAATCCATGAATCTGTAGAAGAATCTCATTCCTGTAAAGGGAAAGGGTTAAATTACTTTCAAAATCAACATATTTAAGCATTAAATATATAAAATTGGCTGTAAAATTTTCCAAATTCATAACTTTTAAATTTTAAAAGGGCTCAACTCAGGAGCTTAGTGTGGTAGTCAGTTGGAGGATTGTACTTAAAACATTAGATATCTCCAGCTTTTTGTTTAGACCTGTCTGAGTGAGTGAATTAACTTGCACATTTATTTATAGTACATTTATTTATTAATTATTTATTTATTTATTGTACAGGAGGGATTGTCCTCAAGCTAGGCCCTGATATTTGTCTAATCTGTAAGTGATTCGAGTAGATGTTCAGAGAGGATGAGGTTGACAAAATAGATCAAATTGTCATCAGTGGCACCAACAAAATATATTGATGTATATAATTTTTGTATTAGATAAAATATTCAATGCAATTATTTATGCAAATATAACTTAATAAATTGATTAGGATACAAATTATCTATTGCAAATATATCTTAACACAAAAAATATATATTAAATATAATAAAGTGTAATCTATTATTAGTATATATTTACGAGAATGATTATTGATGAATAGAAAATATTCTATTTATAGAGATTTTTGATACTTTAAAAAATTAAAATAATCTATATCACAATTTCTACAATTAATGCATTTATAATATAATAAAATTATATGTAAAATTACTTTGTCATTGTTATACTGAGAAGAAGCACAAAAAACGACTTGCACAAAAGGGATAATTGTGAATAATTTAAATACCTTTCAATTTCTCAATTTGTGTAAATTTCTTCCCTTTCGATTAAATTGCTAATAAAATCGAAATTTTAAAACCAAATGTTATGAATTATTTAAAACAAGCAATGTTGAATTCATATATGAATATAGAAATAATATAGTGCTTTATACGGAAATATTGCAGTATATCCGAAGACAGCGCGAACTGCCTCAAGATGACTGCAATATTGCCCAGTAAACCAGTATAATTATTGTTATTATCCAAAGTTTTAGAATTCAATAATTATAAGACAACAATAATAAAAGTTTTTTTTTTAATAATTTTCTATGATTTATAAATGGCAATATTGCTATACAAACCAGGGCTATTCTGCAGTTGAACGTTGGATAATACATAAATATTAACAATTATAGTTATATTTGAATTTGTATATATATTATAATATTTTAGAGTTGTGCAAATGCATTATCCGCAGGGTAAACTTTTGCATTCAAACTTGTAAGTATTATAGCAAGTTAAAATACCGGACGGTATTCCTAGCTTTAACAAACTGATTTGTGAGGCAATATTGAGCTCAATTGATTGATTAGTTGAAACCTATGGCTACTTTTGTTGACGAATTGCGTAACCTGACAAATACCGTCCTCTTCAAACAGTAAAAATATTTAAAAATTCACTAATTAATTTACTCTTAAATTTTCAGTGTATGCATGCATTTAATAGTGACATATGTTGTGTATAATTTTCAGATAGTTATTATTTTTTACAATTACATCATTTATAAAATAGTTACATTATCAATAACGTAGTTTTTTTGTAAACTTACTCAAACATCGATTTTCCATTTTCAGTATAAATATTATATTTTATGCTTTGTTATTTTAATGACTATACCTAACATTTAATATATGCATTTGTATTCTTTATATTTTATTAACAACCTAACATTTTATATAGAATGACAAATTATTATAGTTATATACAAAACTTGAACACGAAAGGTTTTACTTAATAAACATTTCTATATATTATTAATTTTTTTACCTGTTTATGAGGATTTATTAACATTTTACATATAATAAACAATATTATTTAATAGATAAAATTTTTTACTTGGTTCATGAGAATCACGTAATTTATATATACATATATTTCACTATCTACTATACTCTGAATCGTATAGCTAGTTAAATTATTCCAATAAAAAATACAAATTATTCACATATAGAACTCGTTTATTGTGTATTGTCTGTGTATAGAGAAAGTACTCTAGAGAATGTCCGTTAAATAAGTCAGTGAAATATATTCGAATAATTAACTTTTTTTGGATTTCCATGCCTTATAGAGAAAGTATGAGGATGCGAAACAACCTCGTACTTTCTTAGCATGGAAATCCTTAAAATGTTAATAATTATCATATACACAATATTTATTTTTAGACATATCAATAATATTGTCAACTATATATATATATATGGTCAAAATTGTAGATTTAGCCTATATATAGGTATCTCTCTAAATCTATAATAGTAATAATTTGTATATACAACTGATAATCGAAAACATTAACACTTTGATTTAACACTTTATTTTGTGCCTGTATATTCTGTTTATATTCTTCCCAAACAGCAGTAGCAGGGGTCCGCTGTGTTTGGAGGGGAGTTGGGATCAGCAGTCCTTAAACAACAGTTGTTGAGCACATTTTATTCAAAAATTGTGTTTTTTGAAACCTTGACATCTAAAACCATTTATAAGTGCCACTGTGTTTGTCAATATTGACATTCTAAAAACATAATTTTAATTCAAGAAAATACTCTTTTGATTCAACCATTATAATATTTATTTGTTTATCTAGATCATTAATCTAAACGATTTTTAAATTTTATAAATATGAGTCACTTAGATAATTAATTAAATTACAAGTTTCAAATTTCACACTTATATTTTTGTTAATTTTTAAAAAACCTTCTATGTATATATTCGAAAAATCTGTATTTTTATGATGATAAGTCTGCTATCATATCCAGAGCCGATCATTTCGTCTTGGCCTATGGTTTAATGAATGAAGGGATAAATTTAGAATCGATCTTCATTGATAAATCCAGAACATCAAGCACGACGAGGGCAGTGACGGTCTTCGGAGTAATTTTAAAGCGAAACCTTACGATTACTTTTGTGGTAAGTCACACCAAGGGAGTCCTTCAACATGTCGGGATGAATGAAAACGGTTTCATCGACTTTCTTAACTCACTCACTACAAACTGTCCACTCCAAAACGCTCATCAGCGAATATAAATCTTCGTCAACGCATCGGCCATCGTTGAGCAGCATAAAATGATTTTTCTCTACGTAAATTTATTTATCCTTTGATTTCGTAATGAAGTAACTTTTGTACAACTAAGCTCAGCAGTCTCCATTGTTTGCCTAAAATGACCTTTGTCTAATTTGAATGAGATTGTTTAATGTTTAATTCAAAATAATTCTCTGAAAATTGTCATATTTGAATGACCTATGTTAAATTTCAGTTTTAAAATAAAATATTAAATTACAGTTAGCATTTTATCGATGCAGACATTTTTAAGGTATAAATATAATAAAGTTACCTAACAACGGTTAAGCTTGAAATAGATTTTAATAAGTATTAACTGTTCAACCTTATTTTCTATCTTAAATTACTAAATAAATGGAGGTTATACAATTCATAAATGATTCACAATATAAAATCCTCCAAAATAGGTAATGTAGCAATTCTATCTATTTTACTATTTCATCATCATTTTTGTGACTATTTAAATATATTTTGACATGATGTACTATAATAATATTTTTTAAATTTGTTTTTTAAACAAATTCAACTTTTAAATGATTGATACATTTTTCGATTTATCAATTAATCGATTTAATCCTCTTTTACTTGGAAAAATCATGATTGTCAACATTTAAAAAAGACTTTAAATTTTAAAAATTTTGAACGTTGAAAAGTTCAACTAACTTCTAACAAACATTTCTTCATTTAAAATAAATTTATCGTAAACTGTAAGTTTTAATTATATAATTTGAGTAATTAATGAGTTTGTTTTCGTGAATTTAAGTCGATATAGGATCGAAATTATATTAATTGACGACTGTAATTGCTGTTGTCAGAAATAATGGCTACACATCTTAGGAAAATAATTGTGGACAAATATTTACAAAGTCTCTGTAGATCTTCTTAGAATAGAAATATATAAATTATTATCATATATTTCCCGGTTGTAAAATTTTTATTCTCTGGTAAGTTATGCCGCTATTTTCAAATGATATATTTTATAATATGCATCCTACTTATACTTTATTACATTACACAAAAAATGATATTTACAAAAAATATAAAATTGATAATTCAAGGTAACAGGACACTGCACATAAAGATTTCGACTACCTAAGCCTTTTTCAAGGTTAAAAAGTGATTATTTTTATAGTTAACAAAATAAGCTTTTACTGATTTATAAAAGATTTGTTTACTAATAAACTTCTCTTGAATACTTTTATTAGTATCATTCGAATTTAATTGAATAATTTCATAACAAAAGAATTTTGCAATTGTGTATTTCAATTCTTTTGTTTTTCTGGGAAACTTACGTCTTTTAGTTGCAAATTTAAAAGTTTTTATCAAATGTAACGATTAACATTTTTCTGTTCACAGCTGTCCAAATCATACGCTTTTTAATAAAAATTGGCTTCAATATCGTTTGCACGGGTTAGTAATTAATTCTAATTGAATGTAATTAATTTCTGATTAAATTCTTCATAATTAATATCTATTATGTAATCATCAAACAGTATTGGCGCTAGGTACTTGTTTTGAAAGGAATCAATCGGAAAGTTAAACACCCGAACAACTAATTTAATACATATTTTGACACTATTTATAATTATGTATTTTAAAATGTTGACTAGTTTTATTACAGGAGATATAGTTTTAATATTATTAGCAGAATAATAATATTATTTGTATGGAAAATTTCAGAATCTGATTTTTATGCTCACATTACGCAAAGTGGATATTTAATTACTAGAACGCAATTATACTCATAAAATGCTTTTCCACTCATAACAATGCTTTTCCATTCATAACAATGCTTTTCCATTCATAACAATGCTTTTCCATTCATAACAATGCTTTTCCA
>JAUZNC010002397.1:5079-31396 GCA_034780395.1 Vannuccia rotundouncinata | reverse complement strand
TCACAATATTACAATACTTCTTTAAATAGGTCACAATATTCAACACTCATTTAAATAGGTCACAATATTACAATACTCATTTAAATCGAATTATTTTCTATAATTAGTATTATGTGTAAAATTACTAACACTTTTACCATTTTAAAATAGTGTTATTTATAGATATATATATAATTGTGACTTTTAAAATTTACTTTTTAATTAAGCAGTACTATCTAACGTTTGATAATTTATGTGTTCTTGATATCTAGATGTATTTCTATCAAAATAAATATAAATTAGATTACACAAATTATAGATTGCAGTTTCAAATTACATTCAATGTCATTTTATGTCTATCTAAAATATAAGTTGTCACAATTTGTAATTATATGAAATATATTCCTTGGAAAGTTGATGCAGATTTTAGTGCAAGATTATATAATTGATGTTTGAGAGTTATGTGGTGAGTAAATTATGTTTCTAAAATATAACAGAAAACTAAATAAGAAAATAGATTTGCTATAAATTAGATAATATATACAAAAGTATGGATGGTTGCAGACAATATGTTGTGCAACTAAAATAAGATTAGAGACACTTGTCCAGGATCCCAGAGGGTTTTAATCAACATTTTTGGTGTAAAAAGTTTGATACTTTTATCAAGTAATATGATCCATGAGATGATCGAATATGTAAGTCTTAAATTATACATTATTTTTTATGAGCATTTTAAATATTAAAGAATAGGAGAAATTGTTATGGTTTTCACCCAATTTTCATGAAAATGATCATTTTAAAAAAGATTTTATTCACTCTTTTCAATAGATTGAGCCATATCATTTTGTTCATCTAAATGTTTTCTACATATTACAAGTAATTTAATATTATTTAAAAAATCACTGAAATTTTTTTTATTACGATTTAAATAATTTCAAAGTAATGTATGTATAGAAAATGCAAATAAATAACTGAATTTTATTATAATTTATTGTATATAAAAATAATTACATATATATATTTATAGTATTTTATTTCTGCTTTTAAATATATGTATACATATCTTAAATTAATATTTTAAGTTTTGATTTACTAAATTATAATAGATATTTTCAGGATTATTGAATTATTTAATATGGTTAAGTATGTTAGAAAGGCCTATCATAAAAATATACAATACAATACAAAATATAATATAAATGTGAAATAAAACACTCTCTAGTCTCTGTGATAAGTTTAACCACTACTAAAAATTATAACAAAAATTAAATTAATTTTTTTAACAAAAATATTGATATATTAATTTTTGTCTTTTAAATCTTAATAAAACATTATTTAATGAAATAAAAACAAAAACTATTATAAAGTTAATCTCAAATCATTGACCAATATATCATTTAGTTAGACAGGAAAATTTATTGAAAAATCGTTCATAGCAGATTTTAATCATATAGACTGTGGAACCAATTTGTGTTTCGTTGGGCTCAGCAACATAAAATTACCCAATTTTTTCCTAAAAATGTATATTATTCACATTCACACATACAAGCATACATTCCTACTATAGACATATTAATTTGTATTACATTCAAAACATAGTTATCATAAAGCCATTTTTGAAATAGAAGTAATAGTAGACATTAGTACATAGAAATATAAACAATGTGTAATCTTTTTACTTGTGTATTTTCTAATCTAATTCTAAATCGTATTATGCAATTTTTATTGTAAATATTATAATAGAAACAGAAATAATTATTAAAAATAATTTTTTTTTAAATTTACCATTAAATTATAATGACAGCCTTTTTAAAATTACTTGCTAATGTAATATTGTGTTTTAAATCGTTAAAACAAGGACACATGTTATGACAAATTTTCTTATTTTCACCGATAAAAAAAACAGTAGAGACAAATTCAAAAATAGACAATACTAATGATAGTTAGATAGAAGTGACATTGCTATTATGGCTCATTGAAATTCATGATGCAAGGATTGATCCCCACTAGACTGAGAAATTCAAAAGCTATTTATAACCTAACTGGTTTTATATGGAAAAATTGGACAATAGTCCTGTCTAATAAATTTTGAATATAATATAGTATTTCCAAATTTAGTTGTTTTTATTTAGCCACCCCTTACTTTTATGTGCATGTATTATAAATAGAGAAATATATTAGGCGATTTTATATATTTCCAAGTTAAATTATTTAAAAAAATTATAATATCATGAAAATTAGTTTTAATTACAATTTCGATATGGCTGGACAACTGTGCATATAATTCTAATATGAATTAAGTTGAACCAGCATTGACACTTCCTGAACTTTTCATTACTCATTGTCAATTATTGAATGTAACTAATGATAACTTGTCATGCAAGTGGTATGCAAGTCATGAACATATTAGAAATGAATTAAATTGGGATAATTGTAATATGCCAATGTCATTCCAATGTCATCAAGGCCATGCTGGTCTTGATGGTCTGTAGTCTTCATATAGACTAATTTTTCAAGGGAAGTCATCTCACTTTGATTAAGTTAATTGACATTATTTATTGATAGTCAACAAATAATTCATCAATAGTAATTATGGTGCAGTGCCAGATCAAGTGCTGGAACATGCTTGTAGACTGGAACCAGTTTATATGTATCTTATGTAACCAGTCATGTATCTTATTGACCACAAAATGCAACTGGAAGGCCCAAACAGAGTGGTGGAAATCAATAAAAGCAAGTTGATGCATCATAAATATCACAGTGGACATAAAAACAAAGGAAATTTGGTGCTTAGTTTTTTTGAGTGACAAACAATAATGGCTTTATGGATAAAGTCAAAAATTGTTCAGCTGAAACACTCCTACCAATTATCTGTAGACACATGCCTCCAGGAACTAGAATTATAACAGACAGATGGTGAGCCTATGCTACTCTTCCCAACCATGATGAGGTGAACTATAAATTTAAATTTTGTGGATCCAAAGAATCAATCAAAGGAACCAGGGGAAATTGCAAAGCGTTCAGGAGTACCTTCAGGAGATCATGTGGCATTTGATTTTTAACCTTTTCCCAACAGGGCAATCAACGTTTGATACAGTAGAAAATCTGACTCTCACAGTTGCAATTCTATATTTAGATTAGTAGACTCTGATTGGCTTATAATTAATGCACCTTTCCTATACAACAAATTTTTGCTAGTATTCATGCCTTTTTTAGCTTCATATATTATATATAAAGACATACATACTCATTATCACATCAATATTTGTATCAGAGAAACACATAATAAAAATATACAGGTAAAATACAATAAAGTAAAATATAGAATTGTCAAATTTTGCTCTAAGTATTTTTCATTTTATCTTATTGTATTTAACCTCTCATGATTGTGTAATATAAAATTAGTTTCTATATTTCTTTTGTTTATCCTATTTATTTCAGAATATATTTTTTCCATATTATTATTTTGTTCTAATTTTTTATATTTATATATAAATATATATTTTAATTAGTATATAATTCATTATATGAATCCATTATTAAAAAAAATATTGTTTTTTTCAAATAAAGGATTATTACTTACAATGACAATTAGAAATAAAATTGCTTTATTAATCCAAATTATAGTGGGTATGTAAAATAGACAATATGACTTAGAATTTTATATATATATATATTATATATCATGCATATATGGAAAAAATGGGATTTATTATTGTTTTATACATTTACTAAAATAAACTAATATAAATTATTTCTTTTTATAATAACAGAAGTTTATAAAATTCATGATTAGTATTATAAATATAAATAACAATAAAATCAACTGAATTTCTCAATATTAGATTATT
Organism: Vannuccia rotundouncinata; assembly: GCA_034780395.1. Taxonomy (NCBI): domain Eukaryota; kingdom Metazoa; phylum Platyhelminthes; order Proseriata; family Coelogynoporidae; genus Vannuccia; species Vannuccia rotundouncinata. Next base: position 27,566 of record JAUZNC010002397.1, on the reverse strand, counting down.
CATTGGTTATGTGAATGCCCACATATTGTATTTAATTTTAAATTAGACTGTAAAGGTGTTGGTGTTTTCCTTCAACTTGGAATTCCTAAAACTATTAACATCACAAATATTTTAAAATTTTTAGCAAATAGAAATGTAGATAACACATTTTTAGAAATATAAAATTTAACATACAGTTGGTAAAAGGTAAAGGAAATTTTTTTTGGTAACATCTTCTATTTGATTTAACATTACTATGCTATGTAAATAAATGGACTCTTTTTTGGAATATACTTATTTCATTTTGAAATTGAAACTAATTTCCAGTATTATAATTTAATAAATTTTTTAAAATAATTTAATGTGGGAATCTATAGAATTGCCTTTTATACATATTATAATGTTTTACGATAGGGTTTGATCAAGAATATATATATTGATCGAATTTGATGAAATACATGAACAAAACACATGAACTTAGTAATAATATTCTTCAATGAATGCTTAATATTACTATTGAATGTTGTTCATTTTGTCAATCTGGAAAAATAATATTGGCTCCAATGAATACAAATCTGATATATGAAATATTTTTTTGTGATATAACACAGAATTTAAAATAATTGAATTTTTACTTTTAAATTTTATTAAGAATTTACTTACCAAAAAACGTAGGTAATTCTGATGCACATTTAAGAAATTTTTCTGAGTCTAAATCATCATCTTCTACTGTTAAAATAAATTTGTCTTGAAAAAATGTAGTTGACATTATTAAAATTTGTTGAGATAAATAGAAATAATGACTAACGATACTCAACTAATGATCAAATATTTCGACATTATAAAGCCTTATCAAATTCGCCGCCAAAAATTCTGTTTACAATTTTTTAAAAATATTAGCGCATTTTAAATATATTATAAATTTACAGATATCATGCAGGTATATATCGAGTAAAAAAAGTATAGTCCGATTTTTTTAAGACGCAAATCTGTCAGGATCTCTTTGTACTCTACCTCGTCAATAGGCATCATTGTTTTTTCTTACATGTTGACAATAATTGAAGATAATCGACAACTATTCTGGACTAAAATTCAAACATAATAAGCAATGCTTAAAATACTTTTAACATGATGGGGCTTTAACTCATTAAAAAATAACAGTTCGAGGCAGACCGGGTGATATTTTTAACAGATGGTATGACACCTTGGTCCAATTTATGGGCTTCCTTGATCACTAGATTTAACCACGCTAGATTTTTTATTATGTAGGTTTTATTATTATAAAAATTTATTATGTGTTATATAAATATATAAAATATGAAAGTAATAGAATATATACAAGAAAAAAGAAAGAACATGAACTATTTGAGGGAGCTTGTGCATCATTGAACAGTTCTATTACTTAGGTAAAGAACTTTACAAAAAGTGTGTATATCCCAGTACATATTCCGAAATTAAAGGTTAAAGAGAGTTTTACAACACAATAATAAAGCGGTATATAAACAATTCGAACATGATATATTATTGCGTTATTTTTATTATTGTAAACTGTACCTGAAATAATGTAACCTTTTAAAAAATTATTGTATATAATTCTTATATCAATACTTTTTGATAATTACCTATATACTTAATATAAACAAATGTACATTAATTATTGATAGTACAATTACTCAAGTATAAGGATTATTTTACCTTATTAACAAAATGTAGTGATTAAAGGTTAAAGCTACCTTTCTTTTCAATCAGGCTTTTCATTTTTAAAGAACCTGCAATCAAACAACACCATATTGAAAACTTTTAATAATTAATCAATAATCATAAAGAATATCTTATTTCCAGATTATTATTGTTTATTAGCAGAAATGATCATTGAATAATTAGCTGGAACAAACGAATAAATTTTATTTTTGAATTTACCGAACATAAATAGGAGCCACAAAATATTTCCATCTACATGTATAAAAATTGATAACAAAGCGAACCAAAACATAAACAATTTATAATTATTGAATTAAATAAAAAACATTATTCAAAAGTGTACAAATAGTTTTTTGTTTATATATACAGCTATATTATAATTGAATACTAATTATTTAAAAAAATGTACAATATGTATAAATTATAAAAATATACAATCATGTTATATTCGCTTCATCTGATACAAAAGGAATGAATAAAAAGTATCACTGATGCACTGTTGTTTCCAGGACAACGACTTCAATCTGAATTTAGTTTACCCTTCTTTCCAACGACATCAACGTCGTCCTCCAAAGTTTTTCTCTTCTGTGTAACAACAATCTGTTTCATTTCCTCCGAAAGCAATTCTGTTTCCGTGGTTTGATAACCGCTTTGCACCCAAATTCCCTTGAGCTGGTCGATAGCAAGACCAACATCACGGCCCCGAATTCCCCACAACTTGCCAAGATTGTCCCCACGCACTGGGAATTTCGGCGGTTTCCAGGTTTCAAACTCGGCTAAGTCTTTCTCCCGACCAAGATACTTGAGGCCTTCAGCGATGGTCTTCAGGGAGGCATTGCCCGGCTTTGGTGCGAAAAATCGAGCTTTAAAGGAGTCGATTGGGGGTGAGTTGTCACCAGAGAAGAGTGAGGCTCCTGAGTGAGCGATAAAGGTGAGGATAGCAAGCTCCTCATTGGAGATCTTCAGTCGGTTGAGAATATTTAGGATCTGAAGGTGAGATACATATTCACAGAAAAGCTCAACAGCACCCAATAATAAATTCATTTGTAAGACCTGCTGTTCACTTATACTTAACAAAAACTAAGTTATTCAAAAGTTGAGCACACAGTCACCCTAAACATTATAAACTGTAAGATAACCGTTAACAGGGTTACAACACTTCTCCCAACTTGAAATTCAAGGGATACAAGCGCATTTCCTGGGTGAGTTATAAAATGTAACTTTTTGTATATAAAAATATGAAAGGACACTGTATTAATTCGTTTAATAAGCGCGATTATTTAAATGAACTGGTCTAATATATTATTCTACAAATTTTAAAATTAGAAAAATTGACATGAAAAAAAATAATAATTAGAACAAGATGAATTATATTCAAGAAGGATTTGCATTGTTCTAAAATGCAAGGCTTACCAAGGAATAGTCTGGGTTTAAAGACTCAACCGCTGTGAATTCACGGGGAAATGTGAGAAACATTTATAAAATGTAAAAAAATGAAACAGCAGCAGGCTAAAGTCTAATTAATTAAAAGTATTTTTAATTAATTAATTAACATATGACATTGTCCTGTGTCCATTTATGATACACGGCATATTTTTATGAAGATGTAGTTAACTATAAGAGAGCTAACAACTGGGGTATTGAAACAAACGATAAAACTGTTCATACCTCCTCCTGTGACGTGACCAATGAGGCTAAAATGGTGGCAGGATTCGGGTTGAGAGATCGAGAGCGCAGCCACACTTCTTCCAGTTGTTTCAAGTTGGGCTGGTCTTTAATCCCCAGATGCACCAAGCAGTTAGTCTCTTTCATGCGGCAAACAACATCCGGGGCCAGGGGGCCTACTAAGATCTTTTTCAGCTCGGTCCACAGTCGTTCCCCACTAATTGAGTCCAGGCCTGTAGCGTTCTCGCTGATGGCCTAAAAAAGGGAGCAAGCGGTCAGACGCTATCAATACAGAGAGCCGCGGAAGGAATCGATCTGTTTACTTTGAGAGTATTTGCGTCATAAATTGAGCTTCCCATTCTCCCTACAAAACGAAAGTAGCGCAGAATACGGAGATAGTCTTCCTGGATCCTGTCCACGGGGTCATTGACGAAGCGAACGTGTCGCGCCTTGATGTCCTCTTCCCCATTGAAGAAGTCGTAGAGGCCCGCGTCCAGATCTAGGAAGAGGGAGTTGATCGTGAGATCGCGACGGCTGGCGTCCACATACCAGTCGGTCGTGAACTCGACGGTGGCATGGCGACCGTCCGTCTCCCGATCAATACGAAGGGTGGTGACCTCGAAGTTCTCCTGCAAATGTCAAATCGGGGCCACATGCTATATTGAACCAGTGGTGGTACGTCTGATATTTTACAATCATAGAGAAAGTGTCAGAATGTCAAGGTTACGAAAATGGTGCAGTGTTATTTCTTTTTAGGAATGTTTGCAGTGATGACAGTGAAGATGTTGATACTGAACTACGCTTCAGCTTTGCAGCATCCTCTGCCGATTTGTACAATGCGCGTTCGATAGCATTCTTATTCCAAACGAATGCTCAAGAATTTTCTAGAATTGGTAAAAAGACGCGCGTCCAAATCTTGTTTTTAAATGGCAAATTTGTAGCTAGTTTTGAATTTCTATTCAAAACTAGCCTGTGAGATTCAGTACAGAGATTCTATTATTGTCAAATGTCGCACATACCCACTGACTGAACAGCAATATTTACTTATATAACATTTTCACACCTACAGAAATTAAATAACGCTGAGACGCGAATAATAACGCATAACGCTCAAAATTTGGGAAATAACGCTGGGTGTGCCACCACTGTTGAACGTAACACAATCTAAATTAATGGATAATTCACCTTGTCATCTATTCTGGCTGTGATAGTTCCATGTGACTCCCCCCGTGAATTGATCAGTCTAATATTCTCCCGTGCAAACATCTCTTTCATCTGATCTGGGGTTGCAGTCGTCGCGAAGTCAATATCGTGCGGAGTCATGCCCATGAGAAGGTCGCGAACAGCCCCTCCAGCAATGCGAAGTTCGAAGTTGTACTGCTTGAACATGTCTGCTAGTTGGCGCAGTTCCGGTGTCACTATGGACTGGAATGCAGGAGAATCGATATGACGACACGGGGGTGCGATACTCATTCTATTTGTGAAGTCGGTAGGATTTAGAGATATCCGGGAAAATGGCCTCACAAGTTTCAATGGTTCTTTCAGAAGTTTAGAAGCCAAACTTATAACATACATAAAAACCTGCAATAAAAAGAACAACAAAATAATTATTTATAAAATTTGTACAATAATAGTATACCATTATCGTTCATAATAAATTGATTTTAGAGTACTATTTTGTTTGTATATTTTTTAGTTTATTAATGTTCTAAAAATCAGCCATACATTAATTTTTTTGTTTAAAACAACTATACTAATAATTTGTTATATGGATTATAAGGAAATGAGTATAATTTACATTTTATTTATATAATTTAATTTAAAATCGATAAATATTTTGCAATTTTCATGAAGCTCTTGATTATTAAATATATTAACAAAGACATAAAATATACATGAACCCACTAACTTTTTTGTAGTAATAGTAATTTCGATGGATGTTTATGTCAAATATGTTAAATGAAATAAATAAAATCAATCTTAAATTGGTGGCAACCGTGTAATACCATATTGTACATATATAATTATTGTAGTAGTATAGTAGTATTTTATGTAGTGTCATCATAATTAGAGAAAGATAAACAAATAAAAGGATAAGTTAAAGAAATTGCGAATCATTAGTTCACACAGATCACAATGTCAAAATATAATAACTTTTAAAAACCCTAACAGTGAAAACATTTTTTTAATCTTTTAAAATGTTTAACTACAAATGATAGTGGACACATTAAAGTAAGGATAATTCCCTCTTTTTTTATTTCATGTCTTTATTTAATTGTTCAATAAGATCGTTTTTTTTCTTTAGCAGACATTCTCAGTGCATAAATTATGAATTCAGGGCTGATTCAGGTTTAGCAGAACACAATTATAAGCTCCTCTTGGGTACATGAGTAGCATACACATCAATTTGGCATGCAGCAAAAAACATGTTTGATGTTATAATGCTTGAAATGAGCCTACCTCAAAAAATTATTTATAAACTTTATTACAGAGTTCATATGCAATTTCTAAAATAAAATTCCAGACTTTTTTAGAGCAATTTGAAAGACATTTTGACAACATTTAAGACCATTTAAGTCCATGTTCATAAATTAATATAAATTGTATAATTGTACAAGTCCATTATGCTGTGCATGACAATCCCAAATTAGAGATCCATTATTAATGCAGGTTGGTTGGAAGCATTGGGAACAGTTGGTTCCCACTTTACAATCTTTGTCTCATCCACATAATGTGCATCATCATCTTGCTATGGCATTTCTTTCAGCATTGGTAGTAATGGGTCCATCAGTATGATGTGAAGCTGGTGCAAAGATATTGTTGGCAGCCTTGCCATCCTGCTGTCACAAATGTCTCATGATGTCTGCACATCTTGGTAGCCATCAACTGTTTTGCATGAAGCTCTAGAAAAGCATGATACCATTGGCTTTCTGAGAACCCATTGTCTCTGTGAGCAATAGAATTCAAAATCATTCTCTAGAAAATGTAGTAACAAGCTGATTTACTTGATGAATATTTATATTGTTATCTTTCCAAAGTTCACATGTGTTGACATTATGTTTTTGTAAAAGGCCCAATAAGATAAGTGATCCACAATAACTGTATATTTATCCCAGTAACATTATTGCTGATGTTTTCATGAACTTTGTTGGCATCATTAATGACATGATCTATACAAATATTAGTGTTCAAAGTAACAGAGTTTATTGTATAAGAAAAAATGAAACATATCTTCTGGTTCATTTAGATGTTGAGTAGCATTTGTATGTCCTGGTAAAACTTTTATGATATTGGATACCCTGTATGTTGCTGGTCTTGGAGGTTGATCTGTCCATTGAGTACCATCTCTTGCATCATATGTGATGGGCCCACAAACTCTAGGCTGATCTTGATCAATACTGTCACTATCATTGCTGGTGGTATCATTGTCAGAGTGATCACCACTTTCTAGTACATTTATTCCATTTGCATCATTGTTGGTTTGATTGCCATCACTATCATGACTATCCACATCAGAAGTATATTCTGTATATATATTTTGGCTTCTGTATATTTATGTGGCATTGAATTTTGAAGACTTTATTTATGATTCTCACTTCTGCTACTCTTTGATAATTAGATCATAGATAATAGTATGAAGAATATGAGTGAATTTAGTACACTGATGTATTACACTATAGATAGAAAGAAATTAAAGAGTAATGAATGAAATGTATGCATACAATAAGTGTCTTTAAGTACCTATATACTATGAATAATATTTAGGTATGTACTATATAGCTATGTGTAATGAAAAACTCAATAATATTGCTCAGTTGTTAATATATTTTAATTTTTAAGCATTTACAACTTACCAAATGTTTTAAACCAGTTTTTATGTTTTTCATTTTTACTACATTACTACAGGAAAGGGGTCAATTTGACCCCACTAAAATTGATTTTTATATACAAGTGATACATATTTTTATAGCTTATAATATAACTTGTAAACATGGAGAGTCATTTATTTATTGCTACTCATGCATTTCATTCTTTATTTTGTTATAAAACATACCTGGGGTAAAATTGACCCCCTTTCTGGTAGATAGGGTTAAGTAAGGTGACTATATAAATAAAATTAAAATATACATTATAAAACAATGATTAAAATTCAAGTAATTTATATATTTAAAATTTAAGTAGCCATGGCTACCTTGAATACAGAAAACTAGTTTTATATATAAAAAATATCAAAATCTAATTGATATTATTGTAGTCAAAAGATTTATTTATTTTATTAATAAATAAAATTTGAAAATATTTGTAATATCTATCTTCTATATATTTAATGATTAAATTACTATATAATATCAATATATAAAAAATGTATTGTTATTAATATCTTTGATGTGAACCAATGAAACATAAAAGTCTATTAATTTTATGATGACAGGCCTCTCATACTTCTAAATAAATTATTTAGGTTTGAGTTAATTTGTTAGGGTTTTAATTTAATTGTACAGTAAAAATCTTTAATCTTTTACAGTAAAAAAGTATTTTTTATAGGTTTTTTCTTTAATACAAAATATAGGTTTTAATTTTTTTAAATTTAGGTTTTTAGTCTTTGTTTGACAATGGGAGGCTTGTTACCATCATATTTAATCTAATACAATATCTGTTAAGAAAAATGAATTGACAAATAATTTATTATACATTATTTAGGATATTGCTAGTTTGCTAACTAGTTGGTAATGTCGCAATAGAGAATACTAGGTTGCCAAAAAGTGGTAACACTTTAACAAGCACTTTAATTTCATATAGATTATACTTATAACCACAGATTTGTTTTCAATTTAATATTGATTTTCAATCATTTATTCCAAGTTTCTGATTGAAAGTGTAGATAAAAGTCATTGTTTATTTGATATAAATATGTTTCAAAGAACCTGCAGACACAGCGGCTATGCAAGCATTGTTATTCATTGGAGACACAGCAGTCCGCAACTTAGTAATATTTTATAAGAAAATCAACAACAACAAAAAGTTGATACAAAGCTTAAAATCAATCTTATTTGTAAGCCATAGACCCTGCTCCAGGTCTACTACACCTTCAGTCAATAACTTAGTAATATTTCATAATATAATCAACAAAAAAAAGAAAAAAAGTCAATACAATTTTTTTTGTTAATGTTGATTAAAATAAATATTTTAAAAATCTCACAGTGTCTCTAAATTTGAATAGGTAAGGAATTGTGTAAACGGTTGCCATGTCTACAATGAATTACAATGCTTACATGGCCACCGTGTCTGCCAATATGTTTTACATCTAACAAATAAAATGTTTAAAATGCAATAAAATTATGTTAAAAGCTCTAAATATTTTTAGACCCATGTTGTGATCATTTGTGGACCTCACCATAGTCTGGACTGATTAATATGATCATGTCCACATTTGGTTAGAGTCGAAAACCAATTTTGGACAGGTTTGTGGACATTGAAATCATTTAAATTATAAACTACAAATCATTCAAAATCATTTAAAACTGATTGATCAGTTTTGTTCACACAAATTTAATATTTTTTATAACATAAAATAACATATTACTCTATTTTTTAGTATATATGAAACAAATGTATAATTTCTAATAAATTATAATCTTTTAGCATAAAAAAATCATTATTAACTGCTAAAAACTCTTCCCACTAATCATGAATATTCATTGTAGATTGGAGAAATTGAAACGTCCAAAAACGGTCGCCATCACCAACTTAAAATTTGAATAGTAGTCCGCAAACTTTTCTGTTATGGTTGTATTAGCCATTGTATGATTACTTAAAATGCATTTAGTATATATTCATTTTATAGGATTAAATAGAAATTTATTTAAAAATCTAGCTAGTTTTACAGTATTCTAAATATAGGACTTAGCACACATTTACAATGAGAATTGCACAAATTGCGTAAGTTAATTGATTTGAAAAATGTTTCAGATATATAAATATATATAAATTAAAACACCAATATTATACATATATTTTTTTATATATATTATATATATTTTCGCTCTCTTTTGCTCCCCGCTTAATTTTTCTTTTTAACGCACCTTCTATTTATGGTGCCTTTATAAATTTAACAATTATAAACTTACATGTAATATAATTAAACTATACAATTTAAACTAAAAAAAAGCATTTTTGCTATTCTCGAAAAACCTTTTGTAATACATTTCTGAAACATATTTTTTCAGTGATATAAATGCAATTTTTTTGGTGCCTTTTTGTAAAATCTTGCCTCCCCCACTGAAAAAAGACTAGGTACGGCCCTGTATTAATTGTAGTGTATCTTATAATATTGAAATTATTTTAATATTCTTGATTCATGGAATTCTAGATTTTATAAAACATTCTGTAATTAAGATAATTTCATTCTCGAGCTTGTTCTAAGTAGACAATACTATCAATAAGCACAATAGTTGACTTTGTTAGCCCTTATGTGCTCTATACATCCATAATCGGACACTGTTTCTACCTTAAAACGGTCTCTTTTACAAGTACCAGCACATGCGGGACACTTCCGTGGTGCTGCTGGAAATAATTAACTACGATATATGTTAGCAACAATATAAAACTACACCGCATATTGCCCAGATTTTCAAATAGAGAATTAAGCTGGATGAAGAGTTTGCTGGGAAATGGAATGTCAGACGGGCTATAGTATCGATTGGCTTGCTATCGTAGCCATGATTTATCGCTCCTAGATTTCTCTGTTTGGAACATTGTAAGAGTTCGTGTTTAAAGAAAGTTGTCAATGTGGAAGACCTCGATTAAACAAAGGATATCTTATAATGTTATTACCACGGTTAATACTAACTTTTGTCCATATATTTACTAATTGTGGTATGACTTCACATATATGTATCAATGCGAACCTTTAAAACCCGGCCAAAAGCAATAATTTCTGTATATATATCCATTTAAAAGGTGTTATATGCTACACAGGATACAGCTTTAATAAATAGGTGCTCTAGCTAATATGATATTACGTTTTATGTTCATCAGTTACTTACATATATGGGCTACCCAGTACATTCGATGGTTTTTTAAATTAAAATATATAGAATAATTTAAAAGAATAATATTAATACATCAAATTTTTGCAAATATTTTCTGATTTGAAGCACATACATACTTCTAAATTATAAAACTCGCCTATCTTACGTAAAATAATTCAACATCTTGTCTAAATAAGAATTATAAATTATAATTTAGAAAATTTAGAATAATAGAATGTGTTACTGCGTGCTCAATAACAAACATCCAATCAAATTTTTGGTTCTATTTCTGGCTTTGAAGGTTAATATAACAGTATATAAAGATATTATCAATGCAAAATAATAATTCAATATATTCTCAAATTATCATATACCCAATATCACATTTTTAGTTCCATAACCTGCTTTGAAGTACACACTTATTATAGTACGAATTTCAAAGCAGGATATGGACCCACAAATATTAAATATTATCTCTAAAGTGTTAAACATTACAAACTTAATTTCGAATGCATTTTTATTTTGCTATAATATTATAATATTGTTCAAATTTAACAATATTTATCCCTGTAGATAAACTTATTTTTTAATCAATTTGAATTACCGGCTAGTCTATGACTATAACTAATATGACTATAAACTAATATATAATACGAAAAAGATATACAAATATTATTTAACCAAATAGAATTACCTATATGTCCAATTTTAGTTGCCGGATTAAACGAATCTGAATTCCCTATATTCATATTTGTAGCGCACTAGTAGTATATATATATATATATATTAAAATGGTATTTAATAATTAAATATAATATACACTGAACTCACTGAATTATTTGCGAAGTTCAAAATATAACATGCTGATGGATAAGAATTATTCACCATAGTAAAAGTTGATATATAGATATTCTTTATGACAACCATCTATTAGTTGTTGTGGTTCGTTTTAAACAAAATGACTATATGCTTTATACGCACTTAATGTAAAAGCGTATATGTAAAAGAGCCTCACCTTACCTTAACGCACTATAACATCAATTAAAACACCCTCCAAAATTCCCTATGCGTTACTTAATATTTGAACATCCCCTATTGTTTCAATTCTTTCCCTCACCGTAATATAGGATGTGGATGCATGAAAATATTTCACTATCGGCAAAACGACTGTCAATTAACATTCAAAGAACAATTGGGGTTTATTTGTCTTCAGAGTACGTTTAACTATATATGTACAGCTAAAAGAGGCTAGATTGCACGAATTAACTGTTCTTTTAATGGAATTTTTAAAAATTTAAATAGTTTTACAATATTCCTTAAAATTATAAATTAATTCCTTATAATTCAAAGGTAGTGTAATTTTGGCTATAAATTTGTAAAATATAATATGCATAATTAATATGTAGAAAAATTAATTTAAGTAGAAATTTAAAAACGTAATTATAAAAGGTAGACAATATTCGGTTACGACAATCTGGGGTCATATTATTGCCCTAAATCATATTATTTTAATATGCTTTATAAATCGCTTTATATACAGTTATAAACTTCAAAGCCGGAAATAGAATAAAAAATATTTCATTAGATGTTTGTTATTGAGCACACAGTAACACATTCTATTATTCTAAATTTTCTAAATTATAATTTGTAATTCTAATTTAGACAAGATGTTGAATTATTTTACGTAAGATGGACAATTTAGATGTATGTGCTTCAATTAATCGATTTTCTTCTGTTTAGCAGGTCAACGTCGGATCATTGAAGTATTTTGAGTACCTGCGTGCAAGCCAATGATTGTATGCATCTATATGATTCTACGTCCTTGATATGGCTCTATTACAGCGGCCAAGAGTTTGATCGCTTGTGACATTCCTCCACATGTGGCTCAACGTGCTCAGCTTCAGGTCTGATCATTCGAGAGGAATATGTCACAATTATTGATGTCAATTGATAAAGAACAAGACGTGTAGTACGTATGTGTAAAATGTTTTGTTGCAGTGGCCACCATGTCATCAGTTTGCAATATTGTCTGTGAACTGTCTGAGTAATTGTGTATGAACAGTGCGCACACGTCATAAACTGTAGGTGCATACTATGGGTATAAATATTGTTTGTATAGTTATTTGTTAAAATGTTATATCAGGTAGTATTTGCAAAATTTTTGATGTATTTATACGCAAAGTTTTTATTTGTATTCAATCACCCCATTGTTCATTTTTCTTAAATAATACATTATATGTATCCACAGTTTATGCTTGCTTCTTTGTTTATTTTTAATTAATATGAGAAAAAATTTATTTAAAAATAGGTACAAAAATGGTTACATTGATTATTTATATTGTTTAAATGCTATAATTAAAAACAAATACCGTCTTGAAGGTGATTACCTTTTTTTGTGGTCATATATTGACGTTATTATAACCGAACATCACTTTTTTGCAGTTTGAAGGTGAACAAATATATTTGCGACAATTTCATAAAACAATCGACAAAATTGCTTCCCTTAATATAGTATAGTTTCCGCCGTAACCTACAACTACCTGATCAAAAAATTGTTCCTCCTAACTGTGGCTAAAGGTGACAAACACCCTTACAAAGACTATATTTGACGCTTTCATTCTATATTTTCTGATTTGGTTCATGATGTCTTACAATTATTGTATTTTTCTAATCACTATTTTTGTTACACAATACATTTTGTAATTGTTGGACTGATTAATTTTTTTTAAATTGCGTCCTGAAATATCACGCTTCCTAGTTATGCATATAACTCCGAATTTTTTATTTTTACATAAGGTAGCCATGGATACTTTTCCATTTTGCGGAAGCTTCCTATAGTTTGTTGAGGTCTTTTTTGTACGAATTATGTTGAACATTAAACCTTTTTTTACAATTAACCAATCAAAAATAGTTCAATTTAATTTCGTAGAAAACTGTATTTCTGTCTAATCATTAATCAGACAGAAATGACTTACAAATGATAAAAAAAATTAATATTTGTGTTTTAATGGGACGTGCTTCTTTTATAAGTATAAATATTTCAGGTTATTAAAATTTTAGAAAACTTGTTAGATATGCAAATAAATTACTTAATTTTATAGGATAATAATGTGGTACAAAACAAGTTAGTTAAAAATCAAATTATATTTAAATAAATGAGTAAAAAAATGTATCACTTATTTATAATTTTTTAAACAATTAAAAAATTGATATATCCACTATTCTAAATCTCGCGTATAAATATTGAAATAAGTAAACAAAAATGATACAGAAATAATTTATTATATTTAAATAAAAGTACGTACACATATTTACTTAATGAAAATACAGCTGTAATGCAAAACCTACGAAATACAGGAAAGTATTTGAATTCAAGTTTTATAGAAAAATTGTGTTCCTAACTTTGACAAAATTCCATTAAAGTTTTTAATATTTAACTTAAACGCAATAACTGTAAATATTTAACTGTTCTAATTAATCTGGAAAATATCTCAATTACTCGATTATAAAATATAAAGTTATAGAAATGCATGAGTATTTATATCACACTAAATTGATGTTCTCGAGTCCTACATTTTCCAAATAGAATCTTCACTCGACACATTCAATTGGAGTCAGATTCATTTCTAGTCTGTAACAGTAAACAAATCCACCTTATTAAGGGTAAACCAGAAAATTGTGGATCCTTCTGCTTTATAAACACAAAGAATACGATGCAAATATTGTAATGACTCACCGATGATTCAGCGTGGTTTGTTGATGACGTCATCAGTAAACTTTGAGAGCTTAAGGAGAGACTGATATTGTTAGAAGAAGTTGTCGTTTTGCTCTTTCTGGTGTTGTTGAGTTTTTTTTGAGTACTGTAGATTGGACAGATCGTAGAGAAATGTGATGTCATGTTAAAACAATAATTAAAAGTTTATATCAAATCTTCCCAAATTGAAGGATGAAACTCACCTCAAAATAATAATTTTTTTCACAATACTTTCAAAACGTTCTTTGTACAACGTTATCAGCCTGTCTTGGGTCACCGTAATCTAGCATAGAGCAATCGAAACATTAACAAGGACTGCGTGTTGTACAAACATATCATTATTTTTCTTTAAAATACTAAAAAAGGATTAATAAATGTTAAACTGTTTTTTGTTTAAAATCACACATAATCGCATAACTTTCACTGAAATATCAATTTGGATGATAACGTTGGTAGACAAGACTCACCTTTACATCATCATAAAACTTTATCTTGTAAAAAGTTGTTCTTGTCAGAGAGGAAATAATCTTTCTGATAACAATTCCAGGAAAGTAAACTTCTGATTTATCAGAAGAAGCAATCTTTGGGGTCATCACCCGATCTCCAAGCTGTGGAGGAAACATAGATTAGTTCATTTTTACCGAATTATATTTAACTTTTCGCAAATAACGAAAAACTGGAACATAAATGAATGAGAATTAGGCTGTGTTTAGTTTTAACTTGTCGATTATTATACATAATAATTGAAACTTGTAATGACTTGGGGGTCAAACAAACATACACGCAGACTGCGTCGTGTGATACCAACAGGAATGGTTATAATCTTGTCACTGCAGCAGCTGATAACGGAGCCACTTTGTTTGAGTTTAACACGGAGCACTTTATGGTTGATTGTTGCCACGACAACACCTGACACGAGCGAAATAACGAGGAGAATGTGAACAAAATAAATGAAAAGAAAAGTAATCACACTTTTTACAAGTTTTATAAGTTATTAGAATTAATATAAAATTAATATAAGTGATTGGCAGATCGGCTTCTGTGATAAGTCCGTCAACTGGTTAGATAATCGTGACGATTTATTTATACTGATTATTTAAATATGGTTAAATAAAATTTTCCGTATACATGCATCATGGAGCATTTACTTGTTATAATTTATAGATTTTAATTCAATTCTATCCACTTTAACTGATAATATTTACCGGGGTAGTATAATCCATTGGACTTATTTTCAACAATAACATCTTTCTGTGACATCAATGTACTTCCTACTTTTTTCTTTGAAGTTGTGTCACACTCCGTGACAGAACCAATCGATAAAGGACCTGTATGGGAAGCTTGATTGACCGGGAATTTGGGATCCACAAAGTTCACAGTTGTTTCAGTAGATTGTGGCGACATCTGCTCGATAAATAAAGAGCACATACCAAGCAAAACGTTTAATTAGTATGTTTCAAACGTTCAAAACAAATAATTGTGAAATACATTGATAAAATAATCCGTTTAATTGATTGCCTTAGTTGACCTAGGGAACACTTATTATTATATTTAATTTAAACAAAAAGTAAAATATAAAGAAAAACATTAAGCAAGAGTAATTTATTAAATTAAATGACAAGTTTATGAAGTTTATAACTTACATTTTTGTCATGTATGTGAATTGTTTAATTTTGTAATTAAATTTTTTTTAAATCATTGAAAGTTAGATATTTGTTTTATTCATTTCTGAGGCAATTTTTGATGGTTCTGAAAATAATTTTATTTATATTAATAAAAGAATAAATGATTCTGGTTCTGGTTCTTACCGAACGACCTTCTTGATTTGAGTTGCTCGTTTTACCAGCATTGTGAAGACGTTTCGCTATTTTGATAAACTTATTTGCCTACAGTTAAATAAACAAACAGCGTTATCAATAATACATTCTCTCATAACATCAATAAATCGAATAGTAGGGAGACCTCACACTTTCAATCTCAGTGAGAAGAGCGTCCAGCTCCCACTTTCTAACCGGCCAACAATTCTTCTCAGCCAAGTCGGGGGCAACGCGACTCACTTCACTGAAACATGTTTCCAAGTTTTCCTCGTCAAAATCACTCATCTTCAACAACACTTTCGCCTCAGTGGACTCTCCCAAGCCTAACTCAGCTGTGTTGTCAACTGTGGATGTCTTCTGGCTGGTCGCTGGTAAGTGCCGATTGGCAACGGTCAGAAATTTTCTGCAATGTTCCGAGTGTCACATTTATTATCATATATCATAAATGGAAATTTTGTAATTATGGGATACACAATAGACACTTTAGTAATTGAGAGTGATTATATGTTGAGACTTTGTTTAGAATAAAATATAAAAACACGGAATTGTGTTTTGTTTTAATGACGGAACTTGATTTCAACTTCCGGTTTCACTTTTGTGACAATATAATCCGGCTTTTAAATTATTGCAACTAAAGACTTCTCACTTCTTATACAGTCGAATTACTCGCTCCAATTCCGCTGAATAACTCCGCAGATCCACATCCGAAGAGTTGACAAACTGAACGCCCTGATCGCGAATGTCGTCAGGAACCATCAACGAGGAGTAGGTCTGTAATATTTTGTTGATAATCATCGCTTGACTAGATGTCCAGGGAGACTTGGTGTTCTCTTCGAATCTAGAGGACATTGATTGTGCATTCTTCGTCTTCTTTCCGACCATAATGGGACTACCAATCGCGTCGAGAATTGTGAGATGTTTCGCTTGAAGGTTGTGAACCTGCAGCCACTGGGAAAGTGTGTCGGTCTTTTTCTTCTTCTGGGTTCTGAATAAGGAGAACCATAGAATAATTACTAGTGTATTAAACTATTATTTTAACATGCGAGCTATTTGCTTTTATAAGATTATAATAAAATAAATGGATATTCTTTAAAAGTTTGTTTGAACTTAATTCACTAACAGAATGGATAGACTGATAGGAGTCGTCTATAAGAATAATTTTACCAAACTATTAATTGTGGTGAAATAAATTGCCACGTTTCATTTCTCTGTTTAAAGTTTTCCAACCGCATTTCAATAAACCATTGCTATAATTCTATTAAGCCTTAAAACTTGAATTGGAAGCAATTTTAGTGTTTTTCCAAATTAATAAATAGCAGAAATTTATAAAGTTTTCACCCAATTTTCATGAAAATGCACAATTAAAAGAAAGAAGTTATTTATATTGTTGAATGAATTGATGCATATCATTTAGTTTATCTAAATTATTTATCAATTTATCCAAAAGTTTGAATAACAACTCTATTTTTTAAAATGTATATTTTCATGAAAATTGTGTAAAAACCATGGAAATTACTCCTATGGAAAACACCAAAATGTTCATAAAAAAAGAATGCACAATTTCTTACATATTTGATCATCCCATGGATCCTATTACTTGATAAAATTATAAAACCTTTTGCACCAAAAATTTTGATTAAAACCCTCTGGTATCCCGCACTAAAAACTTGAACCAAAGCAAGTTCAAATAATGAACAATAGAAGAAAATCAATAAATGCACGTAATACAAAAAAATCTGCAAATTTGTTCACATTTTCATTTAATGTCACTCAATCATGGACATTATATGGTATGCTTTAACGTTGTATAGGTACATTATTATATTCATTCAATACTTATTCAATACTGTAAAATATAGAAAACAAGTGCTATTTTTGTTATATAAATGCGTGCTTATAAATTATGAATGCAAAATAAAATTATTCTGATTATTTAAATAACAATAGAATACATGACACTGATTTTCGTAGATGATATCTTAAATAATAAATATTCAAGTGAACGTAAAAAAATGAATTGAAAAGTCCTTGATTAGAATAATATGATGATAAATATATGACTTAAATATGGTTATAATTCAGATATATTAAAAAGAAAACACAACAAAAGTTATGAATAAGATACAAGTAAATAAAGCCTTTTTATTGAAATAAAAGTAATTATATAAGAAGAACAAGAAGCTTCATATTTTTCGACAAACATCAAGAGACCCAATTTTGTATTGGCAGGAGAAGTCGAACTATTGTCATTAATAAAATGTTTTTGGAAATCTCAAATTGAGACAATAAAATAGATACAGGTAGATATTTGAAATATGGAGCTATTGCGAAAATAAATTATATATTTTTAAATAGTAGGTAGTTGAATCGGAGTCATGTTAAAGAGAAATGTATTATGTACTTACTGATATTTTTATCTTATAAACGCTGTGAACAAATTCTAATGTAGCATTGAGGGAGTTCCCAAATTAATTAAAAGCATTTTTAAATTAGTATAATGCATATGTTGAATTTTATTTTTAATTAACCAGATCAATTGTAATATGCAAGATTATAAATAAATACATTTTGTTCTGTTTGATTTCAGTTAAGAAATCTAAACTCTTTACCTCTTTATTTTCAAATGTAAAACGTAGTTGGGCCTGTTGAAATTATTCTTATTTTAATGAATGGTGAAATATCGGAATTATTTAATACGAAATTATGTCTCTACTTTAATTTATACAAAAATAAATATTCCATATTTTAATAACTTCAATAATGATCAGACGGGGTTGACCCTTAACAAATATCACACCTGTCATGTCTTCTTATTAATTTCGTTCAGTAAATAAATTTTTGATTCATCAATTATTAATTCTGTAATGGTTTTGTCATGCAAGATATAATTATGACATTATGCAAAGTGAATTTTTCATTATGAATGCAATGATCTTCTTATAAAAAAGTATATAAATGAAGGTTTTAGGCAAACTGAAATTGTATTCAACCGTATATAACAAGGTATTTATAACAACTTTATTTGTGGTTTCACTTTCATAAACTATATTTTAAATTTTGATTTAATTATAAATAACAAACTCGTGTATATTTTCGCTCGTTTATTTATCAAGAAAACGTTTAATTTCAGTGATAATAAATAACAGGAAAACATGTTTTCACATTCATTGGTTACAATTATTTCGGTCTGCTGCCTAATAGCAGTAACCGCAGCTGATAGTGTCAATGAAGATGCGGATTCTGGTGATTTAATTAGTGGTCTTGCGGAGAAATCCAATCGAGTCAATGAAGATGCGGATTCTGTAGATTCAAGTGGTCTTGAGAAAAAATACTGTCAGTATTCGTGCGAAAGGTACTGCTTCGTTTAATTTTATCAAATTTTATAAACTTTATGAGGAAATTTACCATTTATAACCATTGATGATTTTAAAATATTTAATTAATCATTTTTTATAATGGAGTATTTCAATAATTGGTTTGTCTGGTTTTGGTCTGTTTGAAGTCGATATATTAGAGTATTAATTATTCCATGATTCAAAAATACATTCTCTATTTTGCAGAGTTTGTCGTTGCATATATTATGCCTGATCTCATATTGTTTCTTGTCCTCAATGACATCATTGTCCTTGACTCCAATTCAAACAATTTTCTTGATTAATATTAATCCGACACTTGAAAATTAATATTTTACTTCAATAAAAACATATTCTGATGATTTTTGTATTTTTATTCTCTATATAATTTGTAAATAGAACTCGCTTGTTGAGATGAAATTAAAATCACAATCTATAATGGGTCAAACTAATTTTGGATTGAACATGAAATTAATCGTAACCATTTTTTCTAAAGCTATTCAATATTTAATAAAAATATAGTTTCAAACAATATTACAATGTGTTGTTAAAATGTATTTCTAGTTTACACTCTCCATTCTAATAAATTTTCATTATATTTTCTTCTACTCATACAAAGAGAGTAGTATATTGCAACTGCAACAATAATATGAATTAATACAATCTTATCAAACAAAACCGATGTTAACTCACCCCAATCTTATTGGTAGTATAGGACATCTATTATATGCAATAAATTCTAATAGCTCCCGTTTTAAAATTAAAAAAAAAAATCGTAATTCTAAATTTCAATAACAAAAAATGTCAGCTATTATACAACGTTATAGGATAAGTCAGACTATATTTTTAGTACTTGAATCTTCTTATTAATTTTATTATACACTTTTAAACTTTAACAGGTTCTGGTGAAATTTGTTAAATATTTGTAGAAATGTTATGAAAAGACCGTTGCTATGCGTATTACAATTTCGAATAAGAACCATGGTTTTGAACTTCCATTAAAAATATTGATTATTTCTCTTAATTCGACTTTCGTCATGTCGTTCAGCGTTATGTTAGCACGTAAGTCAAACTTGATAATCATAGTTTTTATAAAACTTAAATTATCTAATACGAAGGCACTCTTTTGTTGTCCTGTATTATTTTTTAATAACGTATAATTAATAGTGTAACATTTAATATTTCCGTGTATTACATAAAAGCATAATAAACATTAATATTTAGTAATGCTTAAAATTTTGTAATAATTTAATTAATTTTGAATTTATACCATGACTACATAAATTTCGTGTATATAGCCCATAACTTAGCCCTATATGGTATCATCTGAAATGCGCGTGTAGGTATTTCAGGTCATACCATAGATATTGTCTATGCTTTTATGAACGATTTCTGTACGTTATGGTAGATGAAATATACTATTTTCGGGAATATTAAATAACAAATTCTGGTCTGCGGCCGTCGTATAGATCTGTATTTGAAAATAAACCATTACTCGTGGATTAACCTGTGAGAAATTCATCATAGAAATATAACAATTCACAGACATACATATAATTCTCGAAAAATGAGTTGGCATGATCATCCTGTAATCAATAATGTGACTTCAATAAAGTCTTGCCCACTGCCACGGAACACTGTTAATGAAATATTAAATAAACGTTTTTACACTTGTCTAAACGTACAACTAATTCAAAACTAATTAAAAATAATTCTCATGTTCTAACAAGTTAAAAGAATTCAATTAAGATCAAATCTATAGTTTTATGTGTTGAATTTATATAAAATGAGGAAAACTCGCTTCAACTCCAGTTTGTTCTTTTTGGTTGCAACAGACTTCTCTTCTAGAGGTTTTAAACAATCTGAAATTAATCAACCAAATTGTATTTAATATTATTATCTGATGTTATTAGTAGAATAGTTTTTCAAATAAATATAAGATAACAAACAATAAAGTACTAATTGTGTAAATTAGATTGAGTGTAATATACAATTTAGAAAAAAACATTCAACATTGAATTCTTAATCCAAAATCAATATTTCTTATTTGCGGGTCATCGATTAATTTATATTTTCTAAATCATATTTCGTCATTTTCGTTTATTCGAATATTTTCGGCTTTTCAAAATTGAAATTTATTTAAAGAGAACACATTGACACGTTATGTTTGATGTTTGTTAGTTTTCGTATTAATATATTATTAAATTTAATTCGATTCAAAAAGATTATAATGGACCAATTTACAGATTATTTTTCTAGTTTATTTTCTATAATTACAAACAAAATTGTTATAATATTAATTTATAAGTTCGTTGTCTAATGAAGATATACATAAATATATTGAACAATGTGTTAGCATACTGGAAGCTTCCAGAAGCAAATTTTCTTCTGTTTCTATTGGACCTCCTTCAATCCATCTTTGACGATCACACTGCTTTCGAAGCTTATCCATCTGTCTCAAATATTTGTCACCCAATAGATGTTCTGCCAACAATAGATCAATATCAATTAGCTGAAATAAAAAATGCAGATAATCTCGGAAATCCTGTCACATTTAGCACGTCACAGAAATCCTGTCACACTTAGAACGTCACAGAAATCATGTCACACTTAGCACGTCACAGAAATCATGTCACACTTAGCACGTCACAGAAATCATGTCACACTTAGAACGTCACATAAATCATGTCACAATTAGAACGTCACAGAAATCATGTCACACTTAGCACGTCACAGAAATCATGTCACACTTAGCACGTCACATACATCATGTCACACTTAGCACGTCACATACATCATGTCACACTTAGCACGTCACAGAAATCATGTCACACTTAGAACGTCACATAAATCATGTCACACTTAGCACGTCACACGTCACAGAAATCATGTCACACTTAGCACGTCACACATCACATAAATCACGTAACACTTAGCACGCCACAGAAATCATGTCACACTTGGCACGTCACATAAGTCATGTCACACTTAGCACGTAACAGAAATCATGTCACACTTAGCACGCATAAATCATGTCACACTTAGCACGTCACATAAATCATGTCACACTTAGCACGTCACATAAATCATGTCACACTTAGCACGTCACAGAAATCCTGTCACACTTAGAACGTCACAGAAATCATGTCACACTTAGCACGTCACAGAAATCATGTCACACTTAGCA
>JAUZNC010002386.1:15346-39175 GCA_034780395.1 Vannuccia rotundouncinata | reverse complement strand
ATCGGTTTCTGTCGATCCTGGCAAAAATTCAATATTATTAGTAATTACTGTAGTAATATTAAATTCAATAATTGTTATATGTATCAATTAAATATATATATTCTGTTAAAGTTATTTTCAAATTATTTAACCAATCACAACTGTGGATTATACAAGCGATGCAACATACTTTAGTATAGAAATATTTCATAGGTCCAATCTAGTTCTATATATAATAAACAATTTCTATGATTATAACATACAGACAAATTCTGTATTTCATGTAAACCGTATAAATTTTATATAATTCTCCCCCCTCCAATCAATACAAATCCACCATTTGAATGAAATTTCGGTACTGATTTCTCGAAATTAAACTGTATGAAACGGTAGTAATAATCGTTGTAGCATAATTACAGGATTAGATTTACAGAATTAGATCATTTTCACAATTATTTTGAGTCATTGAGACTTGATTTGTGTTCCGAGAAAATGAGATCTATTATTTGCAGTAATGTTTTATAAATTTCTATGAAAGGAAGCATTCTTATAAGCCACCTCTTCACAGAGCTGCTGGATGTCCTGCGATCGTTCCTCGTCAGTGTAACCAGCTATCACAAGGCAATGACGGATCACTGACTCACACAGACGGTCCAGGACTTCGCCTGATACGAAGGATTCTTCTCGTCCTTCTGAATATCTTGAAGGTGTCAGCAGAGTGAACAGCTGATTAGAATAAGAGAGATGAAATTCTCCATTCTTAGTTAGATTTAATTAAAAAAATGAAACCGCAAAAAATATACCGAACTCCGTAAAGTTTATTAAGAATGTATTACAACCCCTTTTTGTATTTAGAAGTCGTTGCTCGAGAAAATCAAATAATTTCATTATTTTAAAAAACATAAAAAATATATTTTTTATATTTTCTACAAAAATGTATTTTTTGCATTTAATATTTGAAACAATAATTTAAAATATATATTTATATAATTTTAATGATTAACAGTTTTTAATATCAATAACAAAAATTGTACAAGTGTTTATATTAAAGCGTTAATTTTAAAATTTAACAAAGCACCTATAACAGCTATAACACCTATAACACCTATAAACAGATATTCTAAAATAATACTATATTTAGACTGTATTTTTGTATAATGTCTTTCTGAATCATTGGAACATAATATTAGAATTAAATTCCATAAATAAGTGTAACAATACTTCATCAAGATTGTGCAAAAAGTGGGCCTCTCCACGATCGTGTTGAGGTGATTTTGAAATAACTTCGTCATTGTTGGTCCCAATCTTTTCAGCAGAAATGTATTCAAGTATTGTGACCAGACAGTTTCGAGTTTTTCCAATTAATTTGTTTTTGACAATCTGAAATAGACAATAAATTACACAACTATAAATAATTCGGATCAATTTGAAAAAGACAAAAAAATGTCAACTATCGACATATTTACTTCGTTTTAAAATGTAAAACAAATTAATTTAATAGAAAAAAATTAAATAATAGAAAGCAAAATTTAATAAAATAATTAAAAAATTTGGGTTGCCAAGTATTTCGGGCCAAAAAGATTTTATTCTTAGCCTTTCGAATAGTTGATAAAATCACAGTGAAATTATGTTGAAATCAATACATAAAATAGAAACAAGTTGATATTAGAACTGTCCAAAGTTCCTGAAATCCATCAGCATACCTCATTTGCTTCATTCTGTGAGGAGGAATTATCCACCGCCTTCTGTAGCGCTTCACACAGGTTGGGCAGAAGACTCTTGATAACCTCGATTTCTCGGGACAGAACAGATCTCATACTGATTGCTTGGGGGTTGTTCGTATTGAGAACAGAATCAAGAGAAGACACGTCGTCTGAGAAAGAAGAAATTTCTTGTACCAGATGCTGAAGGAAAAAAGAACAAGTAGGTAGGTTGTGAATAATTCGTGACTATTAACATAATTATATTCAATGAAATATTACATGTAGGTATAAATCTTGAATTATAAATATATCTTCGTATCACACAAATAGCTTAAATTTAGATATATTTTTGAAAAAAGTGAAATACTTTAACATGTTTTTTGAAAATCTGAATTTTAGCATCGATACCGTCCATAAAAGGTTAACCTTTTGACGGTATCCTAAAATTCAGATTTTCAAAACATGTTTTCCGCATTTCTATTCGCTGAAAAATTGAAAATAATTGTGACGTTGATAATTTCGGGAATTCCAATTTGACCGAAAACAAATACCTACTATATTATGTAATTGAAAAACATTTAGTATATACAAATATTAAAAATTAGAACAAAATGGAAATACATAAAAAATGCATTCTGAAATGTAATATTAAAAAAATATAGAAAGTGATTTTTATATCACGCAATCATTTAGTTATTTGATTTTTAGCTGGATTGCCTAGTTGGTTAGCCGAAGCAAATCGTGAGCACAGTTTGAGGCTTTACGTTTAATTCATAAAATAGTCTAAATATATACAGGAATCCTAACAAACTCAATCAAATTTCCGAAAATAACAATCTCCGGTGTCGTATGGCTACGCGCGGAGGTTAGCCCATAAAACGACCCACCAAGCATTGCTATTCTAAGGTTTTATGACTTTGAATGCATGAAAAGGCGACTAAATAATTAGTCTTTTGAGATTATATAATTATAGGCTTCAAAAATCATTAAAAGACTTTGAATACTTCCGAAAATTTTTTGTATAAGAAAGGTGCAGAACACATCAGCCAATCAGAGTCTACTGATACTAAAAATAGAATCTCGTGTTGGTTGAGTCAACTTTTTCGCTGTATAAAACTTTGATCGCCCCGTCGGTAAAAGGTTAAAAACTGGTTTGCTAAATTAAAATACAAATATATAGATGTAACATATTTTACTTTAAATTTTGCTGTAAGTTCTTTGAGTGAATCGCTGTAATGAAGCTCTTCCAAACAAGAGAGAAGATGTTCCACGGAGTTTCGTAGAGGAGAAAGCCTTGATTCCTGGACTAAGTGAATACCCTGAAGCAGAAGAAACAAGGATGAAGTTTATATGTCAGTGTGAATAGGAAAGAGATTTAGAAATATTCTAATTATGTAAATTAACTAATTTTAAAATAAAATAATATATTTACAATTTTAAAACATTAAGAAACAGTTTGAAATTTTTTTTACTGACAACAATTTTTTAGGTACAGAACCTCAATTAAACATTTATTTATTTAAAATATTTAATTAGTTAAAAAGTTGTATTTAAACTCACTGGTTATTTTTTAACATTTTTAAAAACATAATAAAACGTGTATAACAAACAGCAACGTTCTCAAAACT
Source organism: Vannuccia rotundouncinata (assembly GCA_034780395.1). Lineage (NCBI taxonomy): Eukaryota > Metazoa > Platyhelminthes > Proseriata > Coelogynoporidae > Vannuccia > Vannuccia rotundouncinata. The sequence continues at coordinate 35,865 of JAUZNC010002386.1, read as the reverse complement.
AAACAAAGTATCACATATTTTTATATTACTTCAAGAAGAACATCAGCAAATGTTTTGAAAGCGTCAAAATAATCCAAATCTTCTTTTGGTTTTGTTGATGATTGAAGCAATTGACTGGAGGCTTGCTTTAATTTTTCATTTAGCTCCGAGGAATTTACCTAAAATATGTTTTAAAGCATTGTAATGTAAAACAATTGTTGCATTCAAAATGGTTTTTCAAGCAAATACTCACGCCAGAAGATGATTTTGGTCTGGTTAGATTCACTTGTTGAATTATCAAATCAATTTTTTCAGTATAAAAGGTTAATTGCACCTTTTGTGATGAATTTGGTTTGTATAAATCAACCAAGTTTATTTTAGTCAGCTGAAAGTAAATCTATGTAGTTATATATTAAAATAGAACAGATTTGTATTAATTACATAATACCTTTTTCACAATCAAAACCGACTAATTTTAATACAATAAATGGTAAATAAATGTTCTTGTAATCATGCATACTTTTCTAAATACAGTAAGTTGATATATAGATAGAATTTATTTAGATTTCAAGCTGAATAACTAAATACATAAATTTAGTTATATCATAATTATCCAATGTTTATTTGCTTTTTTTATAATTTTATTCTTTTTTAGAACAGTAATTGTAAATCTTCTGAAAATATAAAAAAGAAAAAATTATATTGTTTACTTGTTAAAGTTATGGTTATTTAAAATGAAATAATTTGTAATAATGAATTATATTTGTAATGTAGTGCAGATCTAAAATATATTTTAAATAAGAAAATTACACTGGACCCTTTGGTGCACCATATAGATCTATTAGAAAATTTAATTATGAACAAAAAAACAAAAAAAAACAGTAAATGGCATCTATTGATTTTCCAGTATAACTTTTAATTATATATATCAGGATAATATTACAGAAAATTTTATAAATAATTTTTCTAATATTATAATTAATCAATAATATCAATAATATCTTACTATACTACTCAGTAAACAAATAATAACCCTTTTAAACAGTTATAAATCAGGGCAGTTGGAACAGTCAATTGCCGCACCAGTTTTTCTCAATCAAAATAAACACTAGATAATTTTTTTTTTTTAAGATTTGACATCTTTTAAAAATGTCAACCAACTATTATTTAAAAATAACCATGTAAACATTGTTCTTTACAAGGTGCCTTTTATATTTTAAGGACTAATTCTGTATATTATACTATAAATTAAGCATTATATTGCACTATACATAGGCATATTTAACCTACATTGCACCCATTGAGAAATATTGACTATATATAGGACCATGATTACAAACAGCAGTTATAATTTAGATATACATACAGACAATGCACACAACTTACTACCATAAAGAGAGAAATTCAAATGATAGAGTCTGAATAACTATGTTGAGAGCATACTAGAAAATTGGAGTTAGTAGGATTATAGGTGTGAAACATCAAATGAGCCAGTTTAATTTATTGTACGGAATAGACTTATCAAACAACAATTGTGAAAATTACTGACAATTTCAGCAGAATGCTTCAGAAGCAGTCCAAACCAGCTTCAGTAGGTCAAGCTGTAGCTGAATTAATAGTAAAAACATTGACATCAATTAGAATGACAATTGTTTGATCTTCACTTTGAAAAGTTGAAAAATCTGTCAAAATCTCTTGACACATCAGAGCCAAGTCTACCTCGTAAAAAAGAGCTTCAACAGGCTATGAAATTGGATCAGGTGTTGGATTACATAGTGTTACTGTGGAAGACTATAATCGCAAAATAAATGTTGAAGCTATTGATCTGCCAACAGCAACAATCATCAAATGTTTCAGGCAACCAGGATTTGAAATATATAAAGTAGAAGAGCAAGTACTGGTTCAAGCTGTGAGTAGAAAAGAATATAATGCCAACTATGAGACAACAACAAATTTTTATTGTGATGATTATGATGCGCAGCTTCAAATATTCGGATCATGCTTTGAAAAGGAGGTAAATCTGTTGGACTGCATCACATATTTACAAAAAAATTCCCCACCAGAAAGAAATTTATTTAGTCATTTGTTTACTCTGATATGCTTGATTTTAGCTTGAGTTATGACTGCCTCAAATGCTGTGAGTGAATAAAGTTTTTCTAACATGCACCAAATAAAATCATATTTATGTAACAGTATGCAACAAAATAGACTAAATCATTGCATTATTCTCAATATTTATAAGGAACAATTGGACAATATTGAATGTCAATCATAGCAAATGATTTCATTCATGGTAGTGAAAACCGATCAAAAAAGTTTGGAAAATTTTAATGCATTACTTATTCATTGTTATTTAACTGCTATCTTGATAGGGTTAAAATTGTTATTAATTGTGTTTCACTTATTGATGTATATTTTATATTGACGCAACTACCTTGTATGGTGATATTTATTACAATATTATATGTATGGTAATAATATGATCCCCATAACAAAGAACAATGGTAATAACATAATACAATATCCATATAAAATTTTTAACATTTTTTATTATATGGTCAGGCATCTGACATTTTGCCATTCCAGTTAAAGTAAGCTTCCACCACCACTGTAAATAATAATTAGATTTGTAATAAAGAAAATAAATAATTTTCAAAAAAATATTATTGTACTGGACAAAAGTATTATATGTTTTGATGAGTACAACTTTGTAAACTAACTCATTAACTAACTTGTTTTCCCAGGGTTACCATAAAATGTGTTATTTATGATGGACTCTTATTAATTAACATATTAAAGGCAGATGTTGATGAATAAATTAAAAAATTTGAAAAATAATATAATAGTCCTCTTTAGAAAATGAATTATTTCATGAGTTGTTGAAACCTTTTACAAATGGTTGTGACAATAGTTGATAACTGGCTATAATTTTTATTTTACAAATCATATTAGTATTAGAATTGGAATTGCCTTTTTGATTTACTTAGATAAATAATCACAGTATTCTAAACAGTATGTATCATCAAGTGAACTTTGCACATGATTTTATATTTTTAGCATTAAGTAGACTCTGATTGGATAATATATTATACACCTTAATATTTGAGAAATTGATGACTTAATATTGTTTTTGTAAACACATAAACTTATATGTACATTTGGTAACTCAATTTAAATGATTTGGATTAAAAATAAATTATAAATAAATAAAAATATTATAAATATAACTTTATATATAAATATGGGTTTTAAGCTAGTATACATTTTGTGGAAATTAGTTGAACATGCAATAATAAGATATATATGATATATTTTTTAACAAAAATCACAATGCATATTATATTTTGGATTATATAATACATTCAGTAAAAAGTATATGATAAAATTTTAAATTTTGTAAAAGTTGGTTTATCAGTTCTAATGTATTACTTGTTATATTTTTTTAATAGTTACATTGAAATTATTATTATATGTCTAATTAGAGGTTGAATTAATAAATAATTATCATAGTAGTATTTTAAAATATGAGTTAATATATATTTTCTTAATTCTTCCATCTTGCAAAAAAGTATGCCTCTTATGTTCTGCCTTAAAAAAATACCTATATCCTTCTGATATTGAGCCTCACCCAAATAAAATTTTTAGTACCACTTCCGTTACTGTATGAAAAATGCACTAAGAAGAGTATAAATAAATTTTAATTAATATATTAATAGCAATAGGTTATAATATAAGTTATTAATAATTCACTTAATAATGCTATATAAATCATTTTGTTAAATCCAGGAGTAGTTACTGGCATTTAAACTGTTTACCTTTACATTAAAAAGCATGGATTCCAACTGTAGGATTTGAAAGTATAAAGTTTGAATCCTGTTTTGAACTTTACTTTAATGAACTGATTTATAAGCTCATTATTGATTCATTAGTTAAAATGTGCTGCTGTCATAGACTAGATAAAATCTGCAATTTAAAATTAATGTATTGAAAATTCTTAATTTTCATTTATTCATTTTAATATTTTTGCTGATTATATAATTAATTGTTTTATTAAAATAATAAACAAATTAAACAATTAAATCAATTAATCAATTAAACAAATAAATCAATCTGGATACAAAATCAAAAAATATTTAATTACTTTAAATGAAGCTATTTTTGTTACTGTTAAGGCCAGATGTTGTTTATAGCATTATATTGATAAATCCTAATAAAAAATTGAGATTGTTTAAAATTTTTAATATGTGATTTTATATTTGTTCAAAATGTTAGAAAATCATAACAATAACAAAAATTTATTGTGTCATCATATTTCAGGTCTTAACCTATTCCAAATGGGCATTATTTACCATATTGGTAGTATCGTGCTAGAAAAGTTTTTTGATGCAAAATTCATATGAAATATGTTATTATTTTGAATATATATATATATATAATGAAAGCATATGTGACATATGTCTAAAAAAAGAAATAAATATTACACAATAGTTCATACCATATCTAATAATTCTTTTGACCATGCTGTTGCAATTATACAGCTCTTTAATTTCAAAATGCAGTTACAAACAATTTCTTTGAATAAGTGTAACGGTTTTTTATTAATGGAATGGGTACTTTTTAATTCCATTATTACTTTTTATAATTAGCGGTTGAAACTAATAAATAAAAGTTAATGTATATTTTATTATTATATTATTTGGAATATTTTAACAAAGGTTTAATGTCTTTAACAATTTTATTTTATGTATTTAATTTATTCTATGAATTGATTATATTTGAATAAATTGATTTTATGAATTGATTTACTTTATTAAAATGAATGTTTTATTTAAAAAAAATAGTCAAAGGAAATAACTAAAATTAAGAGCTTATTGGGCTTAAGGCAGGAACAATTGGGGTCCCTATATTAAACATCAGCGCATCATCAGGCAAGCGCTTTAATAATTGACATAAAATATTGTAAATACCTGAATTTAATTTAGTTTATTTAGTTTTGGACCGCATCGGCTTTCATATTAATCTATTGTTAAATTATTTTTCAATCTTGAATTATGATAGTGGCATTGAGATCCATGAATTTTAATTAAAGGGAGCTCTGTATTGACGTGAATAGAATTGTTGGAATCATGATATTCCAAAGACCAATTAAAAATAACCCAGTCGATATGTCAATCAGTCAAAAAAGTACAACATTCATCGTATAACCAAAATATAGTGATTAGAAAAATATAAAAATTGTGAGAAATCAAACTAAAGTCAGAAAGCAAGATTATTACTTAATATGCGAAATGAAAATGTTACTTTGCAAATTTTTAAAGTCTAATACTGGAAATTAAGAAGAATACATCATACTTCAATTAAGAATAAATTAAAGGGATTTCTTTAAAACTCATCTCTTGCAAATAAGCAATAGGTAGGTGTTTTGCTTAAAACCGTTGTATCATATTATGTTCCATAATTATTTTGTAATCAATTATGAGCAGGAAAAAGATAATTCAATGAAATATTTGTTCCCAAAATTCCAATTTTCATATATTTTACGCAAAATATATTTTATCAGTCTACCCCGGACTTGGAATATAATTAATTTGTTTTAAGCATGTATTATACTCCACATAATATGTCTAAATTATTATTTTGTTATATTATTTAGACAACATGATGTCCAATATAATGGAAAATAAGTACTTATTATATACGTATATTGTGACTTTTATTGTCTTACGAACGCTAAAATGTACCCATTAAACAACACCTTAAATCTATATATTCTAAAATGTTTGTAATATATATATTAATTCATGCAATATTCATGGAATATTGGTATACTATATTTAGTAATAGTAAATACTACGCATAGATATCAGCTTATTGTAACAACAAACATATTTATTTTACAACTGATGTATTTCTCCTAACTTTATATATAAATAGTCTGTATTTTATTACTTTATCAAGTTATTGTACATATTTCATTAATAATATACTAAGACCATCGACCTGAATTTTGTATAGCAAGTTAAACAAATAAAAATGTAGCAACATGTATGACTCCGGGAAAAAAATGATACATGTATTAAAATTTACCTGACATAGATTACATATTTATCCGATGTGAACTTCGAACTTCAATCTAGATAATGGTTTTTAAATTATATCGGCGCCCTTTTAGAGTACTAATACGTTTAAAAAAACTAGCTATTCAATAAATTAAATGTATGGCTACTATAGAATCGACCTATAAATGAGAAAAGTGCATGTGTATGTCACAGATGTCTGTGAGTGCCGAATCAGGCAACAGATAAAAATTAATTGAAAACCAACAAAAATGTTGCCGAATTAAACTGAAGATATATATATTAAATGAGCAACATAAATACAATCAACTGTACACGTTTTTAATCTATTTTACCAGTTAGATATTAAGTTACAATTGAAACAAATATAAACAAAAAGTCTATAGTTGTATCATAGAATAATACGAAAGTATAAACCAGATAAAGCCGAACATACAGGCATATACGACAATAAAGCAGAATGAATCAAAGTATTATACAAGCCTGTACTTAAAAGGAGAAAATAATTACCGTATTTAATGTTAAATGGAATTGAAACAATTATCATATGTTAATGCAGAAAGCGAAAATAACATAATTTTGAGGAAGGTCTACAAGTGGCGCTAAATCTTCTGAATTCAAAAAGAGACAAAAACACTGACCATGTAGCAACATAACACAACCAGATACGACTGAAAATGAACTTGATGATAGTGTATTAGCGATATATAAATAACCGATAGGACAAAGACCCTAGACAAATTATGAAAGAACAAAAGTTGAAGAGTCATAATTAACATTTAAGAAAACAAAATCAAATCATGAATTCGCCTAAAAATTATAATCATTTTAAGAAATTATTTTTTATGACTAACTTTAATCTTTACAGAAAAGAGGAATTATTAAAAAAGGACATTTTAAAATTATCATATAAAAAACAAATAGCTATTGTCGTAAAATTGTTAAAGAAAAAGCAAGATTGTAATTCATGAATCGAAGAGAAACTCTATCTTTGGTAGTAGGAAATTTCTTTGGGCATATTGGAGTTTGAAATGTAACTTCATAGAGTAATATTGAGTTTGTAATTCTAAATTGAACCTAACAATGGTTCTTCATTATGACAGTTATCGAACGCGTCTCACAAATACTCAGTATATACGATTAAGACGTGATACAAAAAAATATACACATATTTATTAAGGAAAAGAAAAAAGAATATTCATCACAGAAACACAAGGACGTTTAAACATCGACAAGAGGATATTAAGAGTTGAGAGATGGCTATTCAGAACATAGGAATTGAAGTCGAAATACACATCTAATACGGAGTACATTTTATAATGTGTATGAAGATCTAATTGAGGGTCCTTCAATGTAATAATGGAAGAGTGTTTAACTGTAAAGGGGCATTTCATTAATTTAGAGAAATGCGCTTGGATCCACGCGTGGATCACGAAGATTGCGAAACCGAAGAGCCAACCATACTCCAATGATCTGGAAATAAGAATACGAGATACATTTAAGTCAACATGGAATAAATAACGACTCATTTTAAGAGAAACAAATTTTTAATTTTGTAAATGTGAACAAGTTTGATCACATAAATAGTTCAGCAATATTTCAAAATATAATTCAAAAATAACCGAACCAAAAATCCGTTTTTTTTAAATAAACAAATGTACTTCATAACCGAATGTGATCGTATTTGTCCTGAACTTTGCGCAAATGTGTGTCGCAGTGTTCTGTCGTTCATTGTTTACAACTACACGTTTTATTCTATTTTATATCTCTTTTAATATATTGGGTTCGGTTATTTTTGATTCACCCTGCATATATAATAAACAATTAGAAATAATGTTCAATTCTATTCATGTAATTATTATGCGAAGAGAAACATCACGAAAAAGACCAACAGACCTCTGTAAAGCTGAAGAAAAGTCCAATAGTTCCGGCCACCTTCAGCGCAGAATTGAGCTTCGAGTGTGCCACCTGCCAACACGTTTTCGTGCAGGGACAGTCCACTGAGACAGTTGAGCTATTGTAAGAAGATCCTGTACAGCAAACAGCAACTTTACCGGCGGGCTTATTGCAACAATCTAACTGCAAAAACCAGACGAATAATTAGTTTTTGTGTACTGCATTATATAATAACTATAGACATACTATTCTAAATATTAAAAAAGATAAATTAGTCAGTTGTATTATGTAAATAGAATACATGACGCAAACTATAAACCAAGGGAATATAATATGTAACAATTTGAAAGAATGTTTCTTAACCCAATAAAGATATCAGGAGTTGACACTGACATGCTAGTGGAGTGAGTGAGTTGAATTATAGTAGTAAACTTCCTATTTTATTAAAAAATACAATGTAACACATTCTAGCACTATTACGCGCTTTGTATTAAAGGTTTTAAAAAATAATAATAATCAAAAATGTTAAACAATTCCTATTTAAATGGAACTGTTAGTTGAAAAATACATCGATATTTTCATTGCTTCACTATCACTACAAATTTGATATCAATATGGTTCTTATACAAGTCAAGAGATGAAATATTTATTGAAAAGATTCGCACTAATACCTATCAAATTTAATAGCTGTCAGGAAAAGTTAAAATGATTTTACTTATAAAAAAAAATTAATATATAAACCAAACGATAATATTGCTATATTCTCTTTAAAATATAAGCAATACAATTTATTGAACTTAGTTTTTACATCTATATAAACACGTACGTAAAATTCTCTTGTAAATATATTACAAGTTACGTTTAATATTATTTTACACAAAACTATATAGATAATAAATGACCAACTATCACATGATATTATAAACTTTCTAAAGAATGTATTTCAATTCATTTATAAACAAAATATTTATCGATTTATAGAAGAAATTTAGATATCACATAGCACGTATAATTCTAAAATTCCAAAAATAATTATCACTACACTGAAAAATTAAACAAAATAATAAAACTTAGACGAGATATTTAATATATAATAAATGTATCGATTAATCTTAAATAAAATGTTCCAATTTGATCTAGTAAAGTGTCACATTTTTGTAATACTGTTGTATAGAAAAAAAAGCTTGCAAGTCTGAACAGATTGTTAAGAAGCTATATAATTGCATTTCATGCACAGAGCCAATTTAAAGATCAAATAAGGTAAAGAAAGCACAGTAACCGAGTTTGAAAAAGTGGTACGACCGAATATTAAGGGGTGTACATACAATTAATGTATATGTTCGGCATAAAGAATAAATTTCAGACTAGCGTCATTTTTAAAAGTGCTTTGCAGTAACCAATATTCACAATGTTCAATTTTAAACAACAATTAGAACACGCATTTAATTGTGAATTCATAAATATTATGTGTTTTTTTAGGGAGAATATAAATTTTAAGAGATAAATTATAAATTAGATATAATAAAGAATTCCTTCAAATAAATAATAAAATTAATTTTAGTAAATATAAATTTAAGATGACGACGATACGATTAAATATTTAAAAATAAATGATTTCAATATTTTTCAAACTATAAATCCAAATGATTAATTAAATGAATTAAAAAAAGATGCATAGAAAAAAATTATGTTTGGCAAAAACTAATTCGCAAGTAACCATCTATATCTAAAACTGGTTATAATCTGCCAACTTAAAATTTTTGTATATAAAGTATAAAGGTTTCCTTCGCAAAATAGTCTTTTGATATTTTAAACAGCAGACGAACTCTTTGTGACAAAACTTTTCTAACCGCTATCCAAAGGCCTCGGATTTCCTAAACTGTGATGACATCTGCATATTTAACTATCGCTGGTCATTCGGTAGTCTATACTGACAGAAATTATCATATCCATTAACGGTAAGTTCGCTAGTTTCATCATACTGTCCAACGGGGTCAAATAATGCCGTTCAACTTAAACACTATCTTCAAATATAAAAGTGTAGGCCTGCCGTGGAATTAATCTCCCTTTTGGTTAAAAAATAGCCAGTGAAGAAATTGTGGGAAAATCATTTATAGTTGAGAAGAATTATTATGACTTATTTGTGAAGTTATAATAGTAGAACGAATGGGAAAAGTTTTTAATTTAATCAAGAAACACAAGAAACTTGTTTCAAACAGCAATACAGACAAATCTGTTATGTTCAAATTATGGAAAAAATGAAAGCATGGTGTTCTTAGAATCTTTATTTATTTAACAATTTATACTAAACTATAAAAAAGTTATAATTTGTTCAGAGATATGGTGAACTTTATGACCCTGGCTAGAAATATCCAACAAGAAAATCCAATTATACTGAAATATTATTCAATCAGAACGAAATCCACATCTTCTGATTAATTTTTACAGAAATTTCGACATTTCCGATTAAATAATTATCTATAAACGTAATTTAGACAAGTAAAGAAATGAAAAATATTGCTGTCTGGGTTACTCTCACCAAAAAATACTATCCGCGAAAGATATTGATTAAATTTAGATTACAACATCCAAGGAATGATGACGCAGAACGAAATCATAGATAATTTTAGCTTGAAGGTAAAAATGATGCTCAGTTTATTTTATTAGGCAGTATGAGATGCAAGGGAAGTAGAAAATTATGATAATTTAAAGTTGAGTATTAACACGTAAATTTAAATGCGTACGTTTCAATTTAAAGATCTACCTTAGCAAAAGAACATCCAGGGTGACCCATACGATCACTTGATGGTAGGTTCGCATCTTCAAATCCACAACATTCTAGATTCTTCATACAATCGATCTTGAATTCATCTGACGCCTTATACCAGGCTTCATGAAGAAGAGTTTTTTGATTTTTTTCATTAATTGCCAATAAAGCTACAGCCACTGCAAATTGAATGAGGAATAGCAGAAATAGCACCAACATGTACTGTCAGGCAGACAATTTGTCAAGAATAGGGTAGCACGTTAAGGATTTTGACTGCACCAAACAGTTTCGGTTATTTAATTTTAATGAAACAATTACACAACTACCAAATAATAATTTTGAAAAAGTTAGTTATCGAATAATTTGATTAAACGAATCACAAATATTTTTAATGTATTGAAAAGAGCAATGAATACAGTATAAAAAGATTATTAAAGTATAAACAAATATAATGATATACACATCACAAAAATCAAACGAAAAATTATAAAAACTTTTGTAAAAAAGGATACAAAGAAGAGAAGAACTTGATTGTGTTTGACAGCACCCAAGAGACCCAGTACGGAAATGACAAAAAGAAAGACGCCACAGGCAATCAAAGCACCAAAAATCTGAACGCTAGTCACAACAGCAGCAAGTCGAGCATAAGCCCCAACTCCAATCAAGAGAAAAGCGACCAACTAAAGTGACAATAAAATGCATCGATTACAGATAATGTTGTCAATATGAAGTTAAATTCTAAGAAATGTTATTGCTAAAATATTAATTACAATATTATAAATATATACTATTTCACTAGCAATGTTATAATACCAATTTAAAATCTTTTTGTCAATTTTTATATTCAATATAGTCAAAGTATAGATATGTAATGACTATGGTCTCCAGAGTTATATACATAAATGTACAAAACGTTTCACAGTATTTCCAAGATGTATCAAATTTAAAGAATACAATTAAAAATGTGTAGCAAAATTTAAGGTAGTCGGTATACAAAATTTCCTTGGATAACACTATAAGATAAAACCTTAAACACGAGGACCTTATATACTATAATAAAAGATTATCTGTAGAAATTGGTACTACAAGCAAAAATAGTTGGTGGGGGCAGTAAAAAATAAGGCAATAAGTCTAAATTCTTTATATGTCCCTATCTGTAATACAACTTATGTTTTCCAGGTATTTTCATGGTCAGGAATTCACAATTCAAATTTACATGATTTTTCCAGGTTTTTAAGGGTTGTGGGAACACTGTATACAAATAGATAATAGCTAAATAATATATATTCAAGTGTAAACATGATAATAAAAAAATGTGCTTCATTCGCTTCCATATTTGGTTTAATTAAACTTAAATAGTATATAAAAACTATGTAAAAACTATGTAAAAACTATGTAAAAACAATATCAATATTTTTTTTTAGATTTTATACTTAATAATAAAATACTTGACTAAATAATAAATGTTCTTTGATTAATAATTATGTATTCTTGATTGTAATAAAGATATGAAATATATACTATAAAGTTAGAAAAAACTATAATGGTTAATAAAATAAATCTATTCCACTTAACCTTAAACCCTACATGACTATGGAGATTAGATTTCCACTGCAAACCTCTTCTAGGATGTGATTTAATAAGGATAGGATACAGGTATTGGTAAAGTGGTGTTGCCAGAAGCCATGTTGTTCACACTGTAAAATACAGAGTATAAGCCACATTTTTAAACTAATATTTGTAAGTCAAAAGTAGTATATAAACAATAAATTTTATACAAAATATTTTTTTTAACATTTTGTTGATAAAAGTTCCCTGTTACAGCTGCCCTTTTGCTGGAAGTTGAAGCCAGTTAAATTGCATTCAGTTTATAGCTAGAAGTGTAGTTAAATTGCTTAGAAATGATAAAAGACTGATGTAAATAATGTTTTTTAGCAATGCTATATATAGGTAGTATGTGGCCAACTTTGGTAATATAACAATAACAACTGAGGCACATTATGTAACCCTAATGGGTTAAGCTTTAATGATTGTTTCAGTTTATAGCTGCTGGCAGTGTACTGAGATTGCTTACCTACCTATACATGATAACAGTCTGATAATGCATAATCATACTAGGAGTAAAGCAAACAATATTTAATCCTCTTAAAATACTGAAGTGGCATTGCTTGATATAGATGAAGGTACTGAGGTGGTGTTGCTTGAGGAAGGTGAAATTACTGAAGCAGTGTTGTCATCAGATTGTTTGTTTGGATGTTCAGTATTGATTATTGTATTTGCTGATTGGATGATTGACAAATTAACATTGGTTGATAGTTGATAGTCATTGGTTGATTGATAATCTACAGTTGACAATTTAGAATAGGGCATTGTGTGACGTTAGGTGTGACATTGGTTGATTGGTCATGTTGAGGGATCAGTTGATTGTAGTGTTCATTTCTGAGTATAACAGATAATGGTGCTCTATTGTTGGTGTAATATTCGTAGTCATGGAGAGATCTGTGTGAATGTTTATATTGACATGCAGGGCATTAGATAACACAAGTGGGACAATACCCCAGATTCTGTATTATAGATGCCATGTTCAGCATATTGCAAGAACTAGAATGGTAGATGGACACTGTGACAAAATGCATTATATGTTTGTAAATTAGAGTAGAATTCCTCCTAATGTAATCTAGCAGTTGCTTAATAGAGACACATTTGTCAACATACAGCTTTGAATACTGTCTAAGATTGGCTAATAATTAATGCACCTTTATAAGCAATTATTGCAAGTATTCAATGTATTTTTCACCTTCATTATTATATTGTCATACATAATATATTATATTGATTTTTTTTATTCTCCAGTTGAAGAAATAACTGTAATATATAGTGTAAAGTTTCTTTTTATGAAAAAATAATTAAACTTTCATCTTATTCAGAATACTGTAATTCTGACTATAATTTTATATAATAAAATGTTCATAATATGTAGGAAAATTTATATATTTCTGTGTACAAATCTACAGTAAAGGATTATTATAATATGGCAGAATGTGTCAAGAAATGTACTTCATAAAAATATACAGCCAAAGAAGGTACAATACAATAAAGTAAAATATATAACTCTTTTATTTTTTTCACTGATTTTATTCATATAGAATTTTACCTGTATATTGTTATGTGATATAATATGGAATTTGTATATACATAACTGACAAAAATATGCAACCTTCAGATACAGTAGCAGATAGAGATACCTTTGCTGCAATATAATCAATTATCCTTACTCCCACAAATTATATATTACACATTATTGTGAATAAATGTAATAGAAACTCAAATATGCTCATTATTTGCTTTGGTTATCCAACTAGTAGATATTGCTATATATTGGGACTAGGTGGTACTACAGAAATTGACCATAACAGAAAAAATCATTTAAAATAAGAAATATGGTTCATATTCAACCTTCTTGAAAAATTCTAAATTGAGAATGTGCCAATAGCAGTTATCTTAAATTAATGATTTCTAAAATTGAGTTTGACTGTATTAATAAAAATGTAACTATTATTGGCACATACATGCATAAAATCATTATATAATCAGTCTAATAAGGATATATCTGGCTTATATTATACACTAAACCCTATCTTTCACTCTGGAATGAAAATAGCAGTTTAAAAATTCTGCTAAAGTCAAAATTTGGGGACCCAAATTCCCATATGAGAGCCCAATATCAGAATAAAAAGAGTCATTTCTTGCAGTAAAATGTTGTGTTGCAGATTTTTCACTTAAATGTCCAGAATTATCACATTAATATCATGCAAATCAATTTCATAAAAATTAGGTAATTTCCTCCAATTTTTTTCATTAAAAAATAATAAAAATTGGGCACCAAATCCACTGAATATTCCCATCCCTGATCACTAGATGTATATATCTGGCATACAATTGTCATGGATGGAGGCATAATGTCCCAAAAATATTTGTGCACTTTTTAATACATATTATTTTATAAAAATATTAATTAATAATGGTATAATTATATATTTTATTAAACAAATATTAAATATACAAAAGAAAAAATAGAAAACTAATGTAAAAATGATAATCATAACATTAATTATATAAAAATTATTTGATATCCTTGTTCTTACAAAAACTATGTCTTTTTTTAAAGCTGAAATACAACTGTACAGCTAATGATATGTACAGTATATGTATTATTTTAAAATTAAATGATAATAAACATAGAAGTTATATAACCTAGTGCAGATCTAACAATTAGGCTGATCACAAATTAAGTTACATGTTAATAGCCAACTCCAGTATACATAGTTAACTTAATTGGTAATTACAACATTAATTTTATAGATTTTCATGAAAACCACCAATAGAAACAGATTTTAAAAAGATTATTTAGAAATAATCAAATTTTATTATCACTGTAATTAATAAAAAAGTCAAATTTGTGATTCTCATACTGATAAAAGCTTATAAATTTGATCTATTAAAAATGTAAATTGCTATTTAATTATATAATTAAATACACATAATAAAATCATTGATATTGCTGTTTTATTATTATGCAAAGAAAAAGTCAACAACTTTTGGGAATCCTGTATGCAAATTTCAAATGTTTTTTTAATTATTATTATTTTTCCATCACAATTTTTGATAAGACCATGTGCCTGCTGAGACCAATTTTATATGTAAATAGATAATTGCCTAACATTTTGTGTATGTAATTGCAATAGATAAAATACACAAATTTAGGTCTCTTACACTCCAGGCTGCATTCTATGTAGCCCAACAAAGATATATATGATATATCTACACCCATAAATATCTTTTTCTAGTTAAATTGGGGTAATATAGATAAATATCTAGAGTACACTTGTCATGAAATGCAAGCTGGCCCACATTTCTAGAATTTATAGGCTTCCAATATTATAGTAGTCTAATTCCGACTTTTTTAAATCAAATTGTGTTGTTTAACCCCTGTTCTCCCTTTTCCTGAATGAATTGATAAATAACTTTTAAATATATAGAAGCAAACAACTCACAATATATAAAATGTTCAATGCAGTCAGCGCATTTTTAGAGCAAGTGAAACCACCACAGACCATGATTCGTTTTTTTATTATATCTAATATAATGCTGAAAAAAAATAAACACAGAGATGACGTAAAGACGATTACAAGTTTTCCGCGTTTTGTTTTAAAATATAGTTTTATTTTTTATTCATTTATTCAATTGTCTGTATTTAATATTTTTCTAATAATATGTTTATATTCAATTTGCGTATCCAAGAGAGCCAGATTAATGGTTTGCAACACCCCTTCTTTAGGATATATGAAACATATTCTTAAATTAAATATAGATATCAAATAAATATTTAATTGTAGAAAATGTTCCATTTATTATGGTTATGTATTTAAAATTTTTCTAAAATATAATTTAAGTCTATATAAATGCATTTAATGCCTAGATAAGAAAATCTCGAATTAGAATTGCCAATTTAATAGCTAATATACTCCCCCTTCCTTTCCTCCGCCTAGGAGAAAAGCTTACTCAGGCAATCTGTGGGTATATTATTATACATATATTTATTTATTTGCCTGAATGACAATTTTCGACTATTAATTTTAAATTCAATTCGGCAATTTCCTACCAATTTTCGAAACAAATATTTATATCCAGTGCACTGCTAGATTGTATGTTTTTGGCAATATCTTTTTTATTTAGTCATATGTAATTTACGTAAATATATATGTATGTATAATTTGCATAAACATATATATTTGCATAAATCTCATTCCGAAATATGAAAATATGAGTGATCATTTTGTAATTATATATCTATTGCAATATTAGATTTATATAGGTACTAAATAATTAAAATGCAGGTATACTCTTTTAAAGTACTTAATATAAGGTCCTCGAAATAAGGGCTGTCCGATTTCCCGTGGATAGGTCTATTTTCCAACGAACAAGTAATATTTTTGAATGCTTTTCTGTTCGGACAGGTAGATTTTCTACTATGTGATAATATTTTAAAATATATTTTTGCAAGTGAAGGCGAAATCCGTATTTCGAGCACTACTAATAATACCTACCCACGTTTGATAAAATTAAATATATATAGTAAGTTACAGCATCTGCCGCAGCTAGAGTTAATTATTATAACCCAGGAATTCTTTAGGTGGGGTGCGAGTTCTGCAAAAAAACACTTTTCCAATAATAACGAAATGCCATTTCTATATGCATATTTCTCAAAAATAATACAATATTTTTTTCGGTTAGCCGTTAAGAAGGGGGCTCAGCTCCCTTACCCCCTCCCCTCCTGGCTAGGTCCCTGCGTAACCTCTATTTTAATCCTAGAGATAATTTACTGTGATTCAAAAAAAAAAGATTAACATGAGAGTTGTTAATATTATAATACGTATCAAGGAAACTAAACTGTATTTTTAAATAAACTCTTTGGTTAATTCGAAACATACTGAATAAGAGCCCTGCAACTATAAAAAGAATTAAACAAATAACAACATTTATAAAAAAATCAGGATATTCAAAAAATTGCAATCTAAATGATAACACTTTTTGATGAAAAACAAATTTACTGTACGTAAATTGAATCTGGAGAAAGAAATCCAATATACAAACAATAAGATAACTGATGAAATACATATAAATTAAATTAAATCAATTAAAATGAATTATAAAGATAAGCTAAAGGTGGTTTTTTACTAAACTATTATTATACCTTATAATATATATTTTTTTTGTTTTTTTATTCGTTCAAAATTCACACTAAATAGAAATTATCCAAAACAGATCAAAATAGATAAAATATTTTCCCAACATATCATTTTTAACTGCTAAAAATTAAAACCTTCAAAGTTAATTCATTATAAGAATGTTGGTTTCTATATATAGATGTACCATATACTTCATAAATAAATTGAGAGTTTATAAATAAAATAAAATTTTATATATGCAGAAATAGAGAAATTCGATACTTCTTGAATAATTTACATAATAATATTTAAATACACGAACATTTAATAGTATGCATCTATATTTGAAAAAAATTTGTTTTCAATAATTGTTGAGGAGAGTGTGGTAACTGTTGACATGTCAGTTAACTGTACTTCAACTTGTGCCAATGTGCGACAGGGTGTTTTCGATCGGCCAGCATATCACTCCAGTGCTTGGCTTGTTCAGGGTTGGTCTTAGAGCCCAACCGGACACGACCAATCTCCTCGTTCTTGATGAAGTCCTTACTCATCACGATAACATCGACGCTGACATTTCGGATGTTAGCCATCGGAACTGAGTAGACGAAGCCCTCGTTCCAGGTAGGACTAGGATCCTTCTCGACGTGGGAGGTGCGGTTCTTGTCCACTGTTTTGTCATTGGAGTCTGTACGATATTACCAATATAATTATTTAATATGTTGTTATTACAATCCCAATCGTGTACATTTTTATTTTGTCATCTTAGAATCCTTTATCTGTTCGTTTTCAGTAACTAGAAATAAGTTTAGTTTTTTATACAAAGTGTCTATTGGTACGTACAGGTACCTTTTTGATAATATATCATAGGTAAGGGATATATAAAATAGAGTTAATGGTTTTTGTAAAATATTTCTTTATCACTGAACACAGCTAAATAGTAGTAATGAAATGTGTATGTCCCTGGCAGCATAGTAAGAATACAAAAAAGTAGTAAGCCGGAGTACATTTGCGAACATCGACATCTTCAGAGAATAAACGCTAAGAACTGACCACTTCCCAGACTCCATTCTTGACTTAAGGCACAACGCAGACCCAGCAAAAAGCTACGGACTGAGGGCCTAACTACCATCAGATGCCCTTTCATCAGCGAGATTGTTAATCGAAATCTCACACAACCTTTCAAAAAACTTGGACTGCCTGTGAGGATTAACCACCCCACCAGCACCCTTCGGCACGCTCTCAAGAGATATGTTCCAACTCCCTGCACTCTATCCAACTGTAAGGTCAAGAATCCGGAAATCTGTCTCAGAACCAGATGCGTCTACCCGCTGAAGTTTATGAGATGCGAGAACACTTACATAGGTAGCTCCATCCGCCAATGGGGTGTTCGTGTTAAAGAACATTATCTTAATCCTAGCAGCTCCATATACAAACACCGGCTGTTATGCAATACCAACCTCAAAACATCTATAAGTGACGCTTGCATTGTGAGGTTGAGAGCCAAAAAACGGTTCTCATTCGGGAGAAAAGATTCACAATCAACTCGAGAGAGGAAGGCAGTTTTGACCTTTAACATCAATTAAATTTTTACCTCTTTATTATGAAACAATGTATTTCAATTATCTTTCGCGATCATCATGCCTTTTAATCCATCTGCTTCTGCACTTTATAACACAACTCTCACGTTAGCTCCATCAATTTATTATGATGATGTAATCTTTGTCGTTGTAAGCTGGTAATTCGCTATACCTATAGTATTATGTATGTAATACATTCTCTTTCTTTCTTGTCATTCAAAGACACCTCTCCATTATGTAAGCGAAAATTTGGGTGAAATATAATTTTTATTCTTGCAGTTTACATGTGGCTAACTCATTTCTTTAAGTTAAATAGTAATTGGTGTAAGACACTTTGATATTCTAATACAGATACGTTTTTGTATCTTTATATCAATTTACAAAGTATATTTTCTCCATCAATTTAAAAATTAAACGCAAAAGATTTTCAAAGAGTGATTTTTAAAATTGTTCTTCCATTATATAATAGTCATAATGAATTTTAAAATTATATTATTTTTAGAAGTAAAACAGTTACAGAGGAGAAATATTTTTTATCTTGAAACAGTTTAAAATGAGTTGAATCGTTTTATTTAGAATTATATTATATATATTTTCATTGCGAACTATTCAATAATTGAATAAGGTGTAGATTACCTCGATTAAAATGTAACAATTGTGCTTTTCTTACCGAGTAATTTAATCTTACAGAATGGATTGACTTCCGATTGAATTTCTGATTTCTTGACATCTTTTGCTTGTATTGCAGTGACAGTAAGTCTTCCAGCATGGGGAGTGTAGCATAATGAAATAAGTATTTCTCCGGCCGGGCTATTATCGTTTGAAAATATTTAATTGTTGCATTATATTGTGCATATATATGGGGAATGGTCATATAGTCATAAATAGTCATATGAGTATACGAACAATAATATAAATAGGCTTCTACAAACATATAGATATTTAGAATATTATAGTTTTAGTATTTTTTTTAGTATTTTTAATATAAAATATTATTATATTTCTATGATAAGTTGTGATATGATTAAAGACTTTGTAGAAAAAAGATTTTAATTTAAATTGTTTAATTAAATATACAAAAATATATAATCAAAATATAATAACTATTCCCGAGAAGAAAAATCTACAATTACATGTAGGTATATAACCAGTAAATAATGTAATATGTAGGTGTATAACCAGTAAATAATGTTATATGTAGGTGTATAACCAGTAAATAAGGTTACATGTAGGTGTATAACCAGTAAATAATGTTATATTTAGGTGTATAACCAGTAAATAATGTTTTATGTAGGTGTATAACCAGTAAAAAATGTTATATCTAGGTGTATAACCAGTAAATAATGTTATATGTAGGTGTATAACCAGTAAATAATGTTATATGTAGGTGTATAACCAGTAAATAATGTTACATGTAAGTGTATAACCAGTAAATAAGGTTATATGTAGGTGTATAACCAGTAAATAAGGTTAAATGTAGGTGTATAACCAGTAA
>JAUZNC010002386.1:0-15246 GCA_034780395.1 Vannuccia rotundouncinata | reverse complement strand
TAAATAAGGTTATATGTAGGTGTATAACCAGTAAATAAGGTTAAATGTAGGTGTATAACCAGTAAATAAGGTTATATACGTTTAAATTTTTATAAAAGATTCTGTAAAAAATTCTCATCGGAAAAAAACCTTTAAAATGAATAAAGTAAATGTTTTTTAGACTTTTTTGAAAGGTTAAAATATTAATTTTTGAATATTTAGATACTAAATATTGGATGTTTTTCAATATCTTAACGACTAATAATATATAAAATTTATTAATTATTAAATTAAAAAAATATTTATAATTATATGTAAACCAACATATCTGTATATAGTAACATTAAAAAAAAGAGAGAAAAATCCTATGTTAGTTTAAATTTACAAAGATATAAGTTAACATAAATCTAATATAAATTTAGCCGATTCAAAAGAAGTAAACATTTATTGGTATAAGGAATATTCTATCACGGAAAAGGAAGGGATATATAATTCAGTCATCAGATATAAGTACATATGTTATTTTAATAAATGGCCCTTTAAATAATTAATCAAAGACGAAATGTAATCAGAATAAATATGCATTATAGAGTAGGTGTATATAGAGTACAACTTACCCGCGCGTATCCTTACAGGGTTTCAAATACTTCCACATATCCAAGTACGCCTCTGAAACGTTTTCTTCATATAGGCTTTCCAGTGGAAAGTAAACTTCACCTATGGGCTCATCTTTGGTGAAGCGGTCATGATCCACCACCTGCATATACAGAATTCTATTGTGGAGATAGCTGGCGGGAAACGCCTCAAATACAAATATTTCATTCCAGCGAGGGTTCAGAGTTTTCTCTTTGATTTTGCTCGTCACTCGATTGTGCTTGTCAGGTACAATCCAGGCCTTGACGTAAGGGTCGCTCTTACCATTGAGGTCCATGGCGGCTAGCTCCAGGGCTTCCACTAGCTTTACGGAGAGATGTTTCAGTTGGAAGTTGTAGTCTAGGACGAAGTGAAGCTTGCCCAGATTGTAGTTCTCACCGACATTGTAGATGTCCTTGGTTAGATTTGACGAAACACTACTCCGAGTCGAAGTTGTTGGAAAGATGGAAACTCGAGATAGAATGGAGGATTGGCGTTGGGCTGCCTGGTCTTGCACCGGTACCGTTGCATACTGGTTTATGGGAGTGGTTTGGCTAACAATTGTGAGAGTTCCAGCAGGCTCTTCGGAGGATGGTTTTCCAGTTTTTACACATTTATAGCACCACCTCCAAAATCCACATAAAGTCAAAATAATAAAGATTACAATAAATCCTAATAACCCTATCAACGCCACTTGCCAGGTGGCAAGATCTGTCATTATCGGAGGGCAGATCAGAGAACTGTAAATATAATTGAAATAAGCAGTGCTCTTTCAACTAAAGACATACACGAGAAATGGCCATTTGTGGATTGTTGTTCAAACTGCTGTAATTGCTGTAATTCCAGCCTTGCAATTCTCAGAAAACTTTAATAACTAGCTGCTCGCATTTGTTTTATAATTACTATAGTTTGTACACACTGCATGTTGTAGGAGGTGATAAATCGAGATCAAATCGGTCTTCGTCATTCAATCGATATTGACCACAATATTAAATGACTCAAATTAACTTGAACTTCATGAATAACGCAGATAGTTAATAAACAACGCAATCTCTGTGTGAGGGTGATTGCGAAGTTATTCTACTGCTTACTCTAGGGAGCAATTATATTCTTTGACATAGTCATATATATAGATGCAAGTTATAATTTATATATGAAACGTTTAAAAGTATTCCATATAATCTTAAAGTTACTGACAAATAATGGATGCATGTGTATATACTCTATTTTATTCATGTTTAGTTTACGTAATCAATAATGTTGTGCATTAATATTAAAGTATATGTATACAAATATTGTCTGAATGGAATTGAAGGTACAACAAATATAATGAACCTCGATTAATGATAAGAAAGTCTATGAATTTTACATCAATAACAGTTTTAGAAGGACCGAATAAATGATCAAAGTAAAAGAGGTTAAAAACTGTCAGAATGATAAAAATGATCCTATCTGAATAGCCTATAATACAAAAACTCTTTTTTAAATGAATGCTTTTCTATTTATGATTTGGTATCTTCGCAAGAAATAATGTAAACAAGATAAACGTCACGTCAAACGATCGGTACAAAACAAAACATTAAAATTATGTTTTCCAAACTGTCATTTCTCAAATTGTACATTTTATTTATTAAATATTTTTAAGTTTCGATGTTTATATTATATATCAAGACTTGCTTGAATAGAATACATTTTACCAAATTTTCTTTTTGTTTAATTACAAAATTTACATTTTTTGAAATCTATTCCGTTACCAACGCTACGAAAAATCGATGAATATTCGACATATTCGAATAGCCGAAGTTTTTACAGAGGTGTCGTTAGAAGATATTTAAAAATGTAACTATATAGTTTGGCAATGGGGTGTCCACACGTATATAAGCAAAGCTTGTATAAAGGATCCACAAAACCCAAGCAAAAATAAAGCTGAAACATTGGTACCCTCTTTTATAATAATATTATTGAAGGTTGTCAAACAATTCTTTATGTATTTATAAAAAGCATTGCAAGATCCATTTCAATCAATTTTCTTACGATTGGTAATGGCTCATTTTTAATTAAAATTAGCAGCTGTATGCTATTTGTTTTACTTATAATTTAGTCTTCATAAGACGTAAACCAGCTGGCTCTAAAGTGTTATTGAGAGTTCTCATCAGTTTTCTTTGTTATAATTGAGCGGCACCATTCGTTGTCAATAGATTCTGACAGGATTATGATGTATTTAACAATTCACTAATTAATAAAGGCAGTGTTTCAACACCACAGCGCAAGCATACATTTCAATAGGTCCTTAAGAAGGGAGGTGTAAAGGTGGTGCTGTTATTGATGCTGGTGTACAAACAGTGGGGCGCTTTTGGCACTGATGCATAGAGCAGTTTTAATTTAGATATGTCACAACGAAGATATAAACAACGTTATAGAAATAAATTTGCATCAATTTTGACCAAAGATGGTAAGAAAATTTTCCCTTTTATTTATAACGATCAAAATTGTCAGTCTATTATTGTATTATAGATAGAAATAAAATGAAATCTAATACCTATGAATAAGTAAATAGTGGCGATAAAGTGCACTACTCAAATATAACCAATTCATTTTATGACCTAATTCAACCACAAACCAACTAATCAAGTTTATCTTTTATTGTTCACCATTTCCTAATTTAATAATAAATGAGTTACATTATCTCACTATATCCTTAATCGAGGAAGAAAGAAGTGCAGTAGTTTGATTTACTAATTAATGACAACATTATGGAAGGTTATAAGAGAAAGGATTATATCAAATGTCGAGAATGTTTTGAGAATAATTTACAGATATATATACTACTTAGAATCACATTGAGCTAAGATATCTTTGTGCCCATAACGAGGATAAAAATAATGTCAACTGTGTAATTCATTCTGTTATGTTTACTTCAGACGGGGTGACTCGCATTCCTGCATCGTCAGGCCTTGTTGTTTGGAGTCAACTTCCAGTCACATTACCTCGAAGAAGAAATCTCTACTTGGAAAATGATGGCGACGGTAATCCCGACGAAGGCCCGCCGATACTGAGTTTGGAACCAACTCTTACAGAAAGTAACGACCAGACTACGCCGCGGAGAACAACAAGTTCAACATCCAGATGTAAAGGTTCAAAGCTAATTAATCAGAAAGGAAATACCCGAGGTAGATCCGCCAATGTCAGCAGTCATGTGGTGTCTATGCCAACATACTCCGGGCAAGTTCGACCACAGTCATGCAACTTTCCACAAAGGACAGTTCTCTTGGGTCACTTTGGAAATAGACATAAATTCTTTCGTAATCGAGGTGATAAAAGTCAGTGTCCCCATGACCAAAACGATGATGTGGACGACTCCGAAGAGCTTAACAGCATATTTCAAGAACTGGCTGTCAATTCAGGTGATGCCGATCAAATCAGTTCCACCAACTCGACACCAAGGACTACTGTAGCCATTCCTTCTGCTCCTACTGTTCCTGATGTTGCTTCAAATTCCATTGTAATCCCATCAATTCCTTCAAACACTAATGAAGAGGTCCAGCCACAAGATCCAATGCAAAACTTTGTCGACAATCAGCAGAAATCCCGACCACCAACTGCATCGAGCATCATCTTCTACGATGAAGAACGATCATCGCGCTATAACAGTGCAGACAACTGTGATCCCCTGTTATCAAACAGAAGAACAATTCGACCATCATCTTGTATGAAAAGATCTCTTCGTCGCAATGAGTTTGACCAACCAACCCAATTTCAAAGCCCTCTCAACATTGCGCCATATTTAAACCAGAAATCACACAGTTTTCCCGCCGTTTACATCGGCTCAACTTTGATTAAATCGTCCGATCCAAAAGATGACCAAGGAGAGTATTTCAGAATAAGTCGGGGGGTGCGTCTTAATCCTCGAACACCCGATTATAGACATTCAAGACAGACAACCATTCCGGTTCAAGGTCCCGTTACATATTCCTCAAATTTCTTCAGTCCAACCTTCCCCTCCAAGGTTCATCATAATCATAGTGCTCGTAACGTTTCTCCATACGACTCAAATTTGAGCTGTAGAATGTGTACTACGCCACAACTTGAATCAGTGTGATTCTAGAATATAATATACTGTAGCAAAACATGCGATAATGTAAACATATTTATGTAGATTTAACGTATATAATATATATTTACTTATGTATAAAAACAAAAAAGTAAAAAAATTTAACTGTATCTTAAATTATATATTTGTGAAAATAAAAAATTCAAATAAATTGCAATTACTTTTATGATTTTTCAAAGAAAATTACGTGAAAATTAATAATATATATATTTAAGCCTAGTGTAACTAAAAGATATTTAAACAGGGTTCGTACAAAATTTTGAAAAGCAATTTCAAGACATAATGAGAAATTCTATCACTTTCATAGATAACAAAACATGTGTTTTTGATTTAGGCGGTATATTTAAATACTGCACAAAACCAACAACTCAAAATGTAAACCTACATTGAATATAATTAAGTCAGAGTTACGGAATACAAATAACGAAAATATGAAAAATAAAATTGTTACACATATAGTTTTGGATCATCAAACTGATAATAATAGACATCAAAAATTCGAAGTTTAGTACTAATTTT
Source organism: Vannuccia rotundouncinata (assembly GCA_034780395.1). NCBI lineage: Eukaryota > Metazoa > Platyhelminthes > Proseriata > Coelogynoporidae > Vannuccia > Vannuccia rotundouncinata. Next base: position 10,004 of record JAUZNC010002386.1, on the reverse strand, counting down.
CAAAAATCTAAGAGCTATTAAATTTTACTAACATTTTGAAATTCCCAGACTAAATTCCTTGTTAATAAATATGGAAAAATTTTCTAAAATGTAATTAATTGTTCTGGGTAAGGTGTAATTGACAATTGGAAACATAAACTGTATTAAAAGCAAACTAGCGATATCAAATAAGGGAATTAAGAAATCAAGTATCATATGTTAAAATATTTTTATTGAAAAAACTTCTTACCGTGCGTGTAATAATGTACAAAAACATAAAAAATTGTCCATTTAAATATTACAGATCAGATATTTAAAATTAACCTCTAGAAAGAAACATAAATCAAAACTAAACAATGTACACATTAACAGAGAAAGTGAGCAGCTAGTGGCAGAAATAAAATAATAAAAAAGTTACACCAAAAATTAATTCCGATTAATTCATATTAAAGAAACTTATTACTATTAAGTAGTATGTAATTGAAACCCATATTATCAGTTAGCCAAGAATAATACACAATAAACAAATATTTGACTAGACTAAACATATTAAGCTGAAGGAGTCAGACGAGTGTTAGGTGTCTGTTTATGTGCAATATAGAGGAATGCAATACTCGAAAGTGCGCTCACAAGGAAAATTACATCGAACCATCGATGATAAAAGTGAAATTGAAGATCACCCAAAACCTGAGTCAACATAGCCCGGTAGATAAGAGGCATATTCATGCGCATAAGAAGAACGCAGGAGACGAAATACATGCCCATAATTTGGGCTAGTCCCAACACAATTATATTGGAAGATTTATTGCTGGCGATTGCATAGAAGAATTTGGTGAGGGTGATCAGTAGACCTCGAATTGAGGTGATAACAATAATTCCGACAAGCCAAAAAGAAATCTGTTGCGACCAGAACTGGATGTCAAAATTGATGCCGAGAAAGTGAACTGCAATGTCGATTCCGCGAGTTATCGGATCCACTTTCCCCACTCGGTTAAACAGGATATTAATTGTGGAGATGAATATTTTCCAGCAGCAGTATCCACAGAAAAAGTATCCCATAAAGTTAAAATATTTACCCTTAAGGGTTTTAGAGAATTCCACCCGTTCCTGTGTATTTCGCAGGTCATGGAGCTCCAGAAATAGCTGACGACTTAATTCTTCCAGGTTGACGACCTAAAACAAGAGATTAGCCAGCTTTTAAAACGTAATAATATGTTAATAATCTGTTAATTTACAAATGTATCATGAACAATTCACATTATAAGATTGTAACATTAATTACCTCTTGTTTAATTCCTTTCTCGTCTATTCTAGAAGTTGTATTAGCAAGTTTTGTTCCCACTTTACGAAGCATACCCCAAAATACTCCGCCTTGGCTGGTGGACATAGCTTCTTCCTAAAATCATAAATAAAGGAAAGACATAATGCACTAATGCACAAAATACTGTAATAAACTAGGTACCTGAGCATTTGTATTACGAAAATGGTTAAGACAGGCATGGGAATGGCTGATCATAAAAATCAGGGTTTGTTTTAAAGCCCATACCTGCAGTTGAAATGTCCGGTTAATTACCAGACAAATCTTTAAAAATCCATTGCTACAGTATAATAAAAAACATGAATGAAAATATACGGTTGTTTTATTAATTGAAGTACTTGGGTAAAAAAAGAAACATGTGAAGATTAGGAAGTCAAGTTTTCAGATTTATTTCCAGAAGTTAGTAGTGATGATGATAGTACATTATTAAACGCAGAACATTATATAATATATAGTGATGAATTACAATGGCGACGTTTGTATAAAACAAATATTAGTTGCTTGGGAAAAGGTGCACTAATTACTATAGTATTAAAACTGATACTACCTAAATTATAATTTTTTAAAACTGGATTAAATTATATACATAGCGTATTATGAATATACTTAATGTCTACTGTTTCATAAATATAAATGGTAAATAGATTATACAGTAGAAATTATTGTGTATGAAGACATGCAGGATCAGAAAAATGAACACAGTAGGTACTCATATGTCATGCACAAGGAATAGTCATTTTTTGCGTTTTAACACAATTAGATATATCTTTCAATACCTTCTCTCTGGTCGTTTTCTTGTCGATCAGATAATTTTGTTCTTGCTCCTCAATTGCTTCAAATTTCTTCTGACGATGTTTTTTCTTATCAATCTTCTGACTTCATTAACTTTGCATATTCGCCATTAGCTTTTTACCTGTTTATTTGAAAAGAAGTCTACGCAGTTGTGTTGCAAGATTGCGGCGTGTATTGACAATGTGGATGTCATCGAATGGGGCAATTTTCATCTGCAATGATTTCGCATCGAGGATATTCCCCATGGAGTTAAACAAACTTTCCACCACCAGACCATAGAAGACCAGGGAAGTTATCTCCTTGCTACACAGATGTCCACACATGATAAAGTCGCATATCTTTTTTAAAAACAGAGAGAGAACTTGTAACCTGGCATCGCTGAACTACAAGGTCATACTGATCCAATCATCCAATCATCTGTACAATAATTTTTATATAATAAAGATATGAGAGTATATTGCCTGTCTGAAGGGGCCTTTGTAGGAAGACAACTTCGTAGAGAGAGGTTTTATAACAATAGGGACCCTCAAAGAGAGAAAAAGTCTTCATAACTGTATTAATTACAATCAATCACAAATGAAATGTACATTTGCACCCCCTTTAGATAAATTACAATTTATTGTATTTAAAAAACATATAAAGATATATTAACTTTATTTATATAAATGTATAGCGTTTTTGTAAACTAATTAAAATATATTCGGAGGATGTTTACAAAGCATAATCAAGAGTATTCAGATCTGAAGACTAACCTTTGCTTGCTCTAACCGAGCGAGGGCGAGTCTGCGCTTCTTGGCGAGAATCATATCCATGGTTTGCATCAACTTGCGCTCGGCCTGCATCTCCTCAGCCTCAGTGACCGGCTGAATGAAGTAGGACATACACGTGTAGGGATAGTTGACGGCACCGAAACCCGACAGCAAAGCCATGATTGTCACTCCAATGACCCCAACTCGGCCGACACACTGCTCGATGGAGAAGAGGCCCTGTTTGGCGCTCATGATTGGGAACGGGTCCCCCAGCTTCCAGAAAAAGTACATAAAAATAATCCAGATCACCGCGGCAATGAGGGCACGCACGTGTCGCTTCTGCGGCAGGAAATGGAGATTCGAGGCGACGAAATAGGCGATGTAGAAGGGCAGAATGAGGATGAGGTCGACCAACGTGCAGAAGAGAATGGCTCGCCAGGAGAACCAGCGAGAGGATTCCTCCAAAACTCCAACAATTTCGAAGATGACTAACTCGAACATGGAGCAAGAGAGAGAGAATGTTGCGGAGAAGGTGAGCAGGACAACTTTGTGTTGAACTTCATAATCTCGGAAGAGGTGTCGCAGGAAGAAGACCCATCCACCAGCGAAAAAGAGAAGTTGAGAGAGCACTACCAACACGGTGTCAGTGAACAAACTCATTTTATGTCCACCTAAATCAAACAGTGTAAAAGGGATATATTTTCGGTACTGTAAGTTAATTTACAATTAAATTTAAATCGAATTAAAGTCTACACAATATTTGTACTGAAATATATTGATTAAACAAAACTATTTTTAGGCCTACAATGTATAAAAATGTTCAATGTGTTACAAAAAAATGTATAAATAAAATTGTAATGAATACCAATAATTAAATCTAATTGAGAAAAAAATTGTATAGAAAATTATATTTCTATTTCTGATAGTATCTATAAAAAGGTGGGCCCAAAATATCATTAGTGACATGTAAAAAATCAATCGTTTATTCTTTGAAACCATTCATATTCTAATTATGTATATATGTCAATTTCGCAATAATTTACGAAATCTTATGGGATGTATGCTCACGCAAGGGAGCCAACTGAAAGCGCGCTCAATGAGGTGTAAGTACTTTGTGCATGACCCCTTATATGAAAATTGACTACCTGTAACAAACTATACTTATCTTATTTAAAAAATGGTGAAGAGCACAATATAAAACTATATATAGATAAGTCAAAATGGCACCAATAATTTACTACGCTAAATTTCAAGATTGTTTATGAAGTTATGTAACAGCATGGCTGGATTTTCCATTTTTATTTGAGTCACCAATATTTGAGTTACCAAGAGTACAATATAACAATGGTGATTATTTATACAATACAGAAAGTAAAAGTATACTTTCATTTAACCTTTACAAAATGGGCATCCCAACATTTGCAACAACAAAAAAGTGCTTTTACCCAGCAGGGATCTCAAATGTTGTGATTTTCATATAACATATAAATGAATGAGTTTCTAAAAAAGTTTTTGACTAAATGCTTATGAAATCATTTACATAGACTGCTGGATGAGTGTCAAATACCTTAGTCTGATAACTGTCAGACAGACACACTGTCCAAAGGGGATTGAAATTTGATTGGTCAAGAAGAATAAGCTGGGAGACACATGTGATAAATTTGAAAAATTTTGACTGGGTAATGAAAAACAGGCAACATTTTAAGAATATATAACCATATCACTGAATAATTTAATTCATAAATTCTCTGCACACATTTTCAACATAATTTTTTATAAATCTGTATATAGCTTTTTGTATTTCAATTTATATTTTTTTAATATAAATATACAATTATATATAAAATATATTTGTATACTATTACTATATATATATTATAAGAGCCTTCACTACAAATATATAGTTGTTGACAAAATTGTCTATTTAGTAGACAATGAGAATGCAAATTCCAATATAGCAAACAGAGAATAATTATATGAAAATGATATATAATTGTATACTTAGTAATAATAATTTTGAAGAATATGCTATATGAAATAAACATGTAATCTCATATAATCAATAAACAGGTAAAATATTGAATTATATTCAAGTATAAGTCTAATGGAGTTTATATTATATATAAATCTGCATAGGAGGCTAATTAATTGTGTCATTCCAGATTAGCTGCTATTATAAATGACACAAAAAATAATCAACCAAACAGGATACAATAAAAATACTAACTATCAAATTTGAAGTTATATAGCTGTTTGGAGAGGTAACTTTGCTGTCCCATAAGACAGTAAAAAATAACTTCTAAATAAAAAAGTATGGCATTTTAAATTAACCTTTCCAAAACAATTTTTTGTAAGCAAAAAACATTGATAATTTTTATTTGATGTGCTCTCAAAGAGTTGTTATGAAACATTCAATCAGATTGAAATGTACCTAAAAATGATTTTAATAAAACAGTTACATATACATACATATATTTAATTTCAAAAGGCAATATATATGTTTTATCAAAAACATTTGTAATCATAGTTCTCATGTACTTAATGCCCACTACCTACTATGGTATTTTCAAATTTAGAATCTTATTAAACAGATAATTAATTATGCTCTGCCTCATATATTTATTATTCAGATTGAAGTTAAAAATATAAAGTGTTATATATCCTGTATAATATGTTATAATTTCCAAATATATAGTATTATTAAAGTTATTATTTTAAATTATGTCTATATATTATATTAAGTCATTGATATGTGCCAAAAATTTTGGCATATAAAAACAAATTTTATTTGCCAAAAATGATTTAGGACTATTTGGATGTTCAATAAATTTTAATTAAACACATACACTGTGTTCAAGGTGTGGTAGACCTGGCTCCGCTGGGTCTTGGGTCTAGAAATGAGTTGATTTAAAGCTTTGTATCGATTTTATTATCCAATATTTCCATATTTTTATAAATAGAAATATTACAACTTTACACACATTAAAATCACAAAAATCACAAAAAATCATAAATATACTAAATCTATAGACAGACGTACATTATGAATGTCTTTTATGAAGATAATTTACAGCTTTCTATTCATTTTTGGCACATATAATTCATGATTATATTATATAAACAAAATTCAGACAATGCTTAGGTTTAAAACATATAGGATACCAAAAATCACAAAACTATGAATAATACCATACATAAAGTGAGAAATATTAATCAAGAAATTAACATCAAATCATAACTCAGGCTGGTAACATGATCATATTTATGGATAAACAAAAGTTTGAAATATAAAAAAGCACAACATATTACAAGTGAGCAGTTTATTACTTATAAATGTGCTGTATATTATCAACATGGAACAGCCTATTTTTATTTATAAAGAGGGCAGGCTTTTGTACCATTAATTACCCATGGACAGACTATTTATTACCCACACTAAATGACTTGTTAATATTACCTACAGCCCACTTAAAAAGTATATCAGCATAAAAATGACCACAGCTTCTGGTAAAACCTGATGGTGCCCTTGTACTATTAGCTGAATTTCATGTAGCTCTAGGAGGATATATTCAGCATACAATCAGGAACTTTGCATAAAAGAAATTAGGAAAAGGTTAAAATTAATAAAATATATCCCTCATTCAAAAGACATGAAATTCAGGCTGACCTGTTAAACATCATATTAAAAAGGTAGTTGCTATTCAGACATTCATTTGTCTAACTCACACACTATTTGGAAATGCAATAAATTTTAATTAAATACAAACACTGTGTTTAAGGAGTGGTAGAGACCTAGCAGAGGGTCTAGAAATAAGTTGGTTTAAAGCTTTGTATCGATTTTATTATCCAATATTTCCATATTTTTATAAAAGTGTGAATAGGGAGAGTAATTAATGCATGTACGTCCAAATAGTGTATGGGGTAAATATACTAAATCTGTAAATGGACATACATCCAAATAGACATTACATATAAAAATTGATTTTTTAAAATTAAATTTCTGCATGTAATAATCATTGTAATGGTGCAATCAGCTAAAATTTGTATATGTGGCTCCATTAAATTTAAATTTGCACTATTTTTATTGCATCACTTCTAGAAAGTAAAATCTAATTTGTAATTAATTTGAATCTAATTTTGTACTTCATACAATATAAATCTATTGATTTTAGTGCTTCTGGAAATAGCCTCTATGAAAATTATTTCCAATTTATAAAATAACTATATATAAAAGAATTGTATAAAAGAATAAAAATAGAATTAAATTTAAAGTAGAAGAAATGAACATAGAAATGAAAGATATTTATATAAATTACACAAAAATAAAAGTATTATTAAGGTGAATTCTATTGACGGGATTCAATTAAATATATATTTTTCAATAATTGATTTGATTTTATTAAATCTATAAAATCTTCAATCAATAATCTATAAATTACCTCTTGAAAATTAAATTCATTATTAAAATTATTTTCGATACCAATGTCTCAACTAATTGTAAATATTTTTTTCTGTAGATCCCTCTTATTTGTGGATCTTTTTCAATTGAAAAACCCGCTTATTTTAGAACCAAAATATATCTAGCAATGACTGAAAGTCCGGAAAACTGATCAATAACAATGTTCAATAGTAATAAACGTCTGCGGAGGATTATACCCATATCAATAATCAATGCCAAATTGATGGCCAGAAACTCAGCATTAACTCTAAAATTAATGAAATTTATAAATTAATCGATTAATATTGATTGAAAACCCTATTTAAAACGAAACTAATATGGGGCTGTTCAAAAATGACGTACACGCAAAATTGGACCATGTTTTACCCCTTCCCCCTTTGTATCACGCACAGTCACAAATTTTGAAACCCCCTTCAGAAAAGACGTCACGTTAAGTATTTCCCCCTGATCTCTTATATGTCCCTAACATTTCAAAAGAGTTCCTTTTATTTTATTTTCCTGTTCTTTTCAGCTCATCTATAGTTTAGACCTGACTGCTAGTGGAACATTTTCTGCCGAATTTTTCATTTCATTTTATAAGACGATTACCTCATTTTTTGTAAATTAGGGTAACCATTGCAATATTTTTTAAAAAGGTCTGTGTACAATTCTGTCAAAAATCAGACATTATTTCGAATAATTTGTGAATCCACATAAACTGTAAATTCGACTAATTTAAACGAAACAATGTGCTTTATAAATAGAGTAAAGATTATACAACACGAGTTTTCTTTCTCTATGCGGCTTTTACAGGAATGTTTTGTGACATCACAATTTTGAAAACCCCCTCCCCCTAATCAGCGTGACGTCATTTTTGATCAGTTTGCCGGTCTAGATGAATAATATATAAATAAATGATATCTAGTAACAGCATATAAATATCAAAGATATTTCAAATGTTTGGAAACCTGAATCGTTGTTATTGTTTCATTTTTATAAATAAATTGTAATTATAACGTATAATTAAGATCTAGATACTGAAAATACTTAATAGGTTTAGCAGTTTTTAAAATTTCAATTATAACTAAACAATTATTAATTTTCTATAAAAAATATGTCTGTTAATGTATGTTATTTATAAACAAAATTAATAAGGATGGTTTTACCCAAAATAATTCTAGAGACAATATATGGATATGCGATTGAAACATGACGTCAGCATGATTATTGGCGGACCGACAATGTCTGGAAAGACAACATTTGTAGAAAATTTACTAAAACATGGTAATAAATTGTTTAATAAGGAATTAGGATAAGTGCACTGGTTCACCGAGACAATGTACAAGCTTCCAAAAGCCCTTGTGAATATAATAACTGTATATGATGGTCCTCCAACACAGGATGAGCCGAATCGTATAAGTTTGTGGTGATTGAGGTTTTAATGGAGGAGACGAAATCTTTACCGCCCATCAGTTTCCTCTTTACCAGAATGGTGCAAATTACTTACCTTGTTTTGCATTAACAATCAGCCAGAATGTTTTCTAGAAAGCAAACGTGAGACTAGAACCCCATCTCTTATTCTACCAGGTGATGAACCTCTATATGCCTTTCTCAAACATGCGCAGTTGAACAAACATAATACTTGGGAAAAAGCATCCAAAAGAACCAACTTGGATGGCGATTTTCAATTGTTTCGACGATAAATGTATTAATCGATGTAGAAAAATATTTAGCATTGGAAAATCTGCCAAAGAAAAAGAAGGTCTCCAGATTTAGAGCATAAAATGTGTTTTTACAACCTACAGCAAGGGATACAAAAACACAGACGTGAAGAAGTGGAGCGAGTTGAAAATATCCGGAATAATCTCGAGTTAAATCGATTTTATACGTGTCATATCCAGCGTCTTTTATATTTTCCAGGAATGATAATGTACAGTATCGGTATTATCATCTGGACATGCATATTTCCATGTATTCTTTCGAGATGATATGCACAGCAGTAGAATGATGCTTTGTTTGATAATCAGGCAGCGTTAGCTTTGGCCCTGAGTAATTTAGTAGCCAGGGCCGTATAGGCATGTATTTAATTTTTGGGGGCTCGTAACTAAAAAGGCGCAATTTTTAATAAATTTGAAATTTAATTTGATTATGAAAGTTAGGCTATATATCTAAAATTATATCGACAATTATTTATAAATGTAATAATATATTGTATAGATTTGGATTTACTATGTTATTTACAAATTATATTTTACTATAATTATTAGATGGATAGATAAATAACTATAGTACAATATAAGAATCCATCTATAGTCACTAGATCAAAATGATAGATAGATAAAAAGAGGTAAGGATGACTGCAGAGTGGTACCATAGTAGCTGTAAAATATGTATTTAATGGATGGAAATGATAGTCTAGTCCAAAATTTCCCAAGTGTTAAGCGGTCGACATTCAAATGTGTATGATCATAATAAAAATATAATAACATTAATTAAAATAAATAATTTGAAGTAGATATAATAAATTATATAAAAATATATAATTAAATTTAAAAAAGATATTAAGCATTTGTCAACCACATAACAATTGGGATCTAAACACATATGTGACGCTAAAAATACGTTTTTAGAAAAACATATGCATATTATGTGAGTATTAGGATAAATGTATTGGATAAATGTAACTTTAAAGTGAAACACAATTATTAATCAGTTCGTAGCTATGAAT
>JAUZNC010002375.1:0-39175 GCA_034780395.1 Vannuccia rotundouncinata | reverse complement strand
TGGAAATGCCTTAACCATTAAAAGTTAGCTACTAAATTTAAACCTATGGAGTGACTAAGCGAAACCTTTGGGTAAACCCGAACAAGTCTACTAAGTAAGTAAGTAAGGTCTGAGATAAAATGGAGTGGCTAAGATTACTTGAGGCATGTGATGTCCTCTGATTGGAACAACAAAACAGCTACAGCAAGGATTACTGACTGAATATATATTTCTTTTTAAATTTGAGAAATGTTGTGTAGCTGACAATACCTTTTGTAGAAAGGAGAAACAGACACCACACACATCTGCATTTTGCAATGCTTTGTATAGTACAAAAGAGCATTTTTCTATATATTATATGTAGGATAATATTTACTAATTATAACAAGATTATTCTGTATATGCATTTAGTTTAGAAGTATGCAGATATATATGCATTATTATCTACAATCTTAAATAAAAAATAATATCTTTTAATAATATATTGGTAATAATACTCTTACCAAAACAATAAGAAGGCTTTGAGGACTATTTTTTGCATCAAAAAAGTCCCACTTTCTTGAACCAACAGTATGATTTTTTTATGAATTTGTACCTTGATAGAAGTCTATCAACGACATCTAATTCCACCCATCTTTTGGCTGTAGTGCTCAATTGCATCAGGTTTATAATAGCTTTCCACTAAGTTTCTGGTAGATGACGAGTTTTGGGACAATAGCAGCTTCATCAAAACCGAAGGTACACATCTCGTTTGTCACGAAATCGCACAGCAAGAAACATTTGTTTTTGACAAAATTGTGATTCTAATTTGAAAATATTCAACAACAACAAAAATAATTTCATAATATTTTTTCTTTATTTATTTATTTTCATAAAACAAACATTTATATGATCAGTACGATTTTAATACAAACCTCTGGTGGTTCAAATTTGACAGCATCAAAAGAACACCATGCTGCTTTCTTATAGTTTCACTTACAGTTGTGCTTCTTTAAGGGAGAAAAGTTTGAAGATGAAGCGAATTGTAGTAGTTGTCTAGAATGCAATAAAACCCAAGGTCTAGAAAACCAGCACGGTAAATTAATTTTACAATGATTCGTCGGTGACTGAAAGCTCTTCAGTTACTTGTACATCTCGAACCCATGCTAATGACCAGTCTTGACCAATGTACATCTTGAATACCATCGGTATCAGTCAGATAGAAAATTTTAATTCCAACATGGGAGCATTTAGTTGGAAATGTACTGTCGAAAATATACCCTATCTTTGATTTTTATGAGAGTCTCACAATTGTCAGCTATCTGTACAATATACAAAGAGGTAAAATACCCCATTCCTAAGTATTATAAAAATAATTATAAAAGAAATATATTTATAACGAAATTATTATAAATTGAGGAATTTTATAGAGGTAATATTCTAATAATAATTAGAAAATCAAAATATAATTCGCATACTTTTCAGAGCAAATATTTGAGCATGATTTTCACGAATAGCTAAAATAAAAGGGCGGTGTAAGGTGTCCTTGCATTGTGGGCTGACAACTCTTGGACAAAAGCGAATACATCTTAAAATCTCTAAGAACCGATCTCTGCTCATCACACCAGGTTTATGGAAAACATTAAAGGAACGTAAGACGTTACTGGACCAATATAACCGCAAATATGGCTTTTATGTTGTCCCATATTGAGAGAAAGAGAAAACCAGTGTTTAATTTTTTGAATATCAAAATCATGCCAGTTAACCATATGGTTTCTTCATTGTGGATGATAATCAAAAATATAATGACCCTGTGCATTGGTGTTGGCAAGCCTCCATATTGTGCCACTAATCACAAGATTTACAAAGTCGCCTTCAGAATGGAGAAGTTCTTCATTTATATGTGGACAGAATCCAGATGCACCAAAAAGTTGTGGTAGAGGATCTTCACAAAGGATTCTGGACAGTCACAATGTGCAAATTATCATTACTATCCGAAGAAATGGAGGTGGAGCGAAGAACCACATAATTCCGTCATTATAGAAACATTATAACTAAATGTACTATATATAATATGTGTGAAATCGTGAGAAAGTTAAATGTATATTTACAAGGAACCAATCGCTCCAATTTTACTATAAAAGTTCATATTTAATAATTTTGGTCAACAAAAAATTAATAAAAATTCGAAAAGATCCCCATGTGTCCACCAGCATATTATAAATATGTTTTTTTTGTATCTATCGGCTCTACTAATTTAATGATAGCCGTATTTTACCCATTGAATTAAATTGACTCAACTTTAAATTTAAATTAAACTGTGGAACAGTGTTTCTTCCACCCAGTAAGAAAAGCTTAATGATTAATTCTATAAATTCCATATGTAATAAGTTCAAAGGGTAGCATATAGGATGGTGTTGTATAGCTCCAACCTTTTTATTTTAAGGTTTATATGTTATAAATATAGGTATTGCAAAAAGGATTATGAATATTATTATTATCAGAGAAAAAAATTAATCAAAATAAACTATTTTTAAAAACTTTTATATTGAACAAAACGTTGGCATATTAATATAAACTGTTATTTTTTTAAGTTTTAATAAAAAAATTATTACTTGCATAATTTAGTATTTTAAAGAATAATAAAAATGATTTAATAAATCAAATTAATAAGTCAACTCTATGTCATGAACTATAAATTAATGCTCATTACATAGAATTCTACTTCACTGTTCATGTTATGCTTCTTTTTCAAGATATGATTCAATTGTAAAAGATCTAATATTTTTTTGTTTATAATTAGTTTTTTCTTCATTATTTTAATCATGCTTTATATTAATAACAATAAAACAATGAGATATTCATATTTTCCGAAGTATTTAATTTTTTCCTTAATAAATTGATTTTTAATGAATATTATATTATTGTATTGTATTGTTAATTAAAAAAACATTTATATTCAACAGAATGGTCAAGCATACAGAAAGAAGAAATAATCTTCCATATAATTACATTGCTTGGCAACATATATATCCAAAATATTGGAATGAGAAAGTAAGTACCTACACCCAACACACTATATTCCACAATTAATATTTTTAATATGCATAATTTCTTTTTCTCAATAGAGTCTTATGAAATCCCGTCTGCCAGGAATGATGAGACCTTATCCACCGATAGGCAGTTCCAGACCTCCTGCCCATTTACACAAAAAAGGAGAAGTTACACTGGATTCTGTAGAATCAAGTAATCAACTCCTTCTCCTCCCTCAAATCAAAAAATTGTATTGTGTTTATGTAGTTGTATTTGAATTTGATGGATAAATTTACTTTTATAATTGTATAATATACATAAAAAACACGTATTTATCAAGAAAATTGATAAATAAATGCTTAATAAATAGTATATTACTGTTAGTAGTAGAGTTTTAGTCACTGCTATTTTAGAATTATCAATATTTTTACATAACGTTCATATAAGTTTTTATTATTTACCATCATATTAAATTTACATAAACTTTGTTTTCCCGATACTAAGTATTAGCATAAGTCTATTAACTACCTAGTTTGTTAAATTCAGAAATAACACGCAATTTTTTTGAATAATCCGTTTTTCCATAGTTATATATTTCGTTATATATACATCCCTAATGATAAATGTTGGTTCGTCAAACGTCCAATTAGTATTTTTATAAATAGTAAAATCAATTATTGGTATATACCATAAGCGTTGACTTCAAATGGACGGATGTGTATATTAACTATCTGTAAAGCACGTAATATTTAACTAACGATATATAACATTTAATTGTTCTGACAATAATAAATTCGTCACTAAAATCGTCACTATTTCATCAGTATCTGCCTATAATAAATAACCAATCCAATTTCAGAATATCCCGAATTTTTGTCGCATCCGCAACTTCTAAGCTTCATGCAAAAACATATTGCAAGGGAGTTGATTCGTCAAAAATGCCCGGAGCAAGGACCTAGCAGAACACGTACTCAAGTATGAGATACAAATTAAATATTTATGGTTAAGTAAATACAATGATGGATAGATTACAGTATGTAGCAGTAATCGATTCATGAATTCTGTCAATATATTGATCAGTGGAGGTAGGTCTAATTCATTTATATCGTAATTCTCTAGATTGGCAAACTAATATGCTTTATATAAGTAAGACTTTGTCCGATATAAAAACGAGCAAAATCTTTTATAGCACTCGGGTTAAATTAAATTGACCTAAATAAACAATTCTCCAGCAAACATAAAGGTATATGAAGACTCATAATATTGTAAAATTAAAAGAACTTACTTGTGCAAAGATATATTGACCGATTTGGTCTACTTCACAGCTCTATTTTTAAAAGTATGGCCGAACAAGATTTAACCATTTGTCTTAATTTTGTTAAGGTTGCCGATCTAGAGATATATTATTTGATTTTCGATATCAATGGTCTAATTTAGATAGTAAGCATAGACTTTTTTGTTTTATAACTACAAATTATATAATTATTACAATACAAAAATGTTAAAAATTTATTCTAAACTGGGGCGATGCGACCTAAAGATAAGAGTAATTTAAATTTAAGATTCACAGTAAAATGGATTAATATCTTTTAAGCAATAATTTAAGTTAAGGATTATTAAAATGTCTACTTGTTTCTTTACTAGTTACTAAAAATGCTCCGATGTTACACCTGAAATAACCTACCTTTTTAGACTGTGCTATTGTCATATTTATGAGTTTATATTTTAGTATTTGAACTTGAAGTTGTAAAACACCTTCACAGTTACAATTTATTTGTGTTTATTTGTAGGCATATAGACAACTGCGGGACATTTCAAACTCTATTTAGTATATCAGTTTTTGTTATTTATTGCATGTATAATAAATATACCATAAAAGTCTGTAATGTGGCTATAACCCTACAGGATGTTGAATGAATTCCATTTTGTGTATCCATATATCTATAAATCTACATATATCAATATTGTCTCTACTGCTATCAACTGTAAATATATATATTTAATTGATTCTACATTTTTTATGGATACGAAGAGATAACAGAGATACTGTGCACATTATATCTGATATATAATATTTTAATCAATCAATTTGTAATACTTATTTCGCTGGATTTTATATGGTAAAGAGAATTTATTATTAATAAATGTTTTCGGCATCAAAAACTTGAAACGTTAAATCTACGTTAAATAATAAATAAACTTTTATTCAATTCAAATCTTATATTTCATGTGGAACGATCTGTGTTTCGAATATATGATTAATTGAGGAAATATTTATGTAGGAGATTAAGCAACGTGATTTCTATTTTCTATTTTATACTGATACGTAAAACATATGCAACCAAACTATCTATTATTCTTATTACCATAATAAAATGAATTTTATTTACATTAGGTTTTAATGTTTTAGGAACATTAACGTTTTAAAAATTACTGCACAAAGTTGTCTTAAGGTTTGATAACATCGTTTTAAGAATCATACTAAACTTAAGTAGAGATTAAAACTTAATTCTTAGTGTCGATCATCCCAACCAATTTTATAACTAATTATTACACACGATTTGATGACACCACCTAGGATCAATGTCACTTGTAAAAATTTTGACTGCATTGTGAGTATTCTCTCCTGAATAGGTGAATGTTTTATTATTTGCAGATACATTCAGAAGTTATGCATTGGGTGATTCTAACTTCTACAACGTATAGACCGATATTAGCCAGCATAAAAAGAGAATTTGATGTCGTGCTAAAGTTTTATTATGACCAACTCCAACAGTTGATTCCTATGAAAGTATATATATATTCTGTATAATTTAATAAAATTATTACCTTCTTCATTTTAATAACTCAAAACAATCAAAAAAGAATGACCTTAAATTGGATTATCTATCTTCAGTTTAAATCGATTTATCATAATATACAATTAAAGATAACTATAGTAATGACGTATTTGAAATATATTGATTTTTACGTGACTTATTTGAATTATATTGATTTTGAGCAATTTTATAAGCATATTGTCTAAATTATTATCACATGTATTATTAAATATAATTGATATAAATGTTTTTAATCATATATTATATTTGATCATTCGGAAAAGGACAACCTTATAGTTTTGGAAGAAGAAGCAAATCAAAGAATTCTTGCTTTTTACAAACAGAGACGAAAAGGTGAGACATGTAACTAGGCATTACGCATGAATTACTGAACATAAATATTATTATAAAAATATAAGTAACTAACATTAATGCATAGTTTTCATTAAAGTATTGTAACTTACGCATTGCTTCTAATGAAGAGATTGGAACATTTGGATGCTAAATTCGTCTTCTTTTTAGTGTGAATCCATTCCGGATCTGTTGAACGAACTTCTTAAATATTATTTCAGAGGAGAACTATTTACGTATGGAATTGGATCAAAAAAAGAAATCGGTTTGCGAGTTTACAAATTATTTGACTGAATTACAAAATCAGGTTGGATTAAGCGTTATATTTATATTTGATTTATTATATTTTTATAGAATTTTTTTGCGAAATCAAATAAACGTAAGATTCTTGTAGAGTTGATTCGTAAGAATGTTCGTAAGATAGTTTGGTTAAACGGGCCTCTGATTAGAGATTGAAAAGATATATAAATATGTTAGCCATCACTTGTATAAAAATGATTAACGAATTCACCTTAAACATAATAATTTTATATATAAATTATAATCAGAAAGTACGCAAACAAGCTTGTGATTTGTATACCAAAAAGGAAATTTGTTGACGATAAAATAAAATTCTCTCCTTTTTCCCGCTCTGACAGACCGCCGAATTAAAAGCTAACATAGAAAAAGTTCATAATCAGGCTGTCACGGAGGGGGACCAGCGGAAACTCTTCGTGGCTGAATTTCATAACATGACCAAGACTGCGCAGGACCTCAGCGCCAAACAGAGCGAGCTCAGCGAAATTACGGAGGTCACCATCGAGGACGCTCAGGATTGTAGAGCCACTATCAGGTCTCCGCATAATAATATTGACCTCGCATCTTGTTATACTTTTAGACTTGTAACTTGGTTTGGTTTTGTTGTTGTCGTTTCTTTGCAGAAAGATGGTTAAATCACACGGAGAAATGTTACACGAAACGTCAAAAATGAAAGCTGATTTTTATGACACTGCTGCCAAGAAGTCGTACAATACCGTTTCCTTTCATCTGGAAAAACTTACAGTGGAATATTCGGAACAGAAGAAGCAATATGATGATATGACCTCTCAGCTAAAGTAATAAGAATGGTTTAATACGCCCAGTTATTCCTGGTTATTGAGGTTATACAATCTTATTCAAATTATTTATAAATTTTTCTCAATAATTGATATACTCTCGGTCAAGTTTCATTGTAAAACAACCTGTTGAATTCCGTTTTGAAATAAGAGTGTATAAAAGTTGTGATTTCATACGTCCACACTAAACGTAATGGGAATAATTGATTGGGGTAACCTTTACAGGGCTTGTATAATTCATCTTAATCTGTTGCATCGTCAGGAAAATGACGCAGCTGCATGAAAACGCACTGGAAGAGAAGATGCTCTATCAGAAGTCATATCTGGAGCAATTGGACAAACGGGGCGGAAAGTAAGGATTGGTTTTCTTGCAGGTAGTTCTTTACAATATCCACTGTCGAAAATTTTTGTTCAAGAGTATAATACTATATAGTATCTCCTTTGGATAAATAATTGTTGAAAGAAAATAAAAATTGTATTCGGAATGAAATCTGGCTTGTTTTACCAAAACACAACATTAAATGCAGTAAATAAAGGTCTATTTAGCTATAGGATTAAAATAATATTATGTGAAGTATAGCATAAACCAGTTTCTCAAATTAGTAACTTTATGAATTTGTGCTTAGCCAACTTTTATTTACCCGTTTACAAACTTGGACAGTGCAATTGCAAAATTTGCCAAGGATGCAAACGTCTTTAACTTCTTCATACTTTGGAGGCTGCCTTGTCCATGTATGACCCCTAATTAGACTTACGTGGTTATTAATATGTTTCCGCGAATATTAACAACTTCTCCTATATACAATTTCTATTGTGAAATGTTAACGGTTCTTTTCGTGTTTATTTTAAATTGTAATGTCACTTAATGTTTTATAAATATGAAAGTATGAAAAACGAAGCTTTACATCACAGCTCATGGCCATGATTTCAGAATGGACCTACAAAGTGTCATCAACACCCTTCTAGCCGTGTCCAGGACAGCTTTCCATGAACTCAAGCTCAACGAAAACTTCTTCGTGACGGATGATGAATCTGAACACATGCTCAACACCATGTCCCTCCACTCCCTAACCCTGACAACACAAGGCCGTGATCTCAGCTCCGGTCTCAATAGCCTGGCAGCGAAATCGCCGCGCAGGATAAAACTGCTCCCCTATCTGATCAACGCAGCGCTGGAGTTGATGCTCGGGCTCCCACCAGCTTCGGTCAAGAGGAATCCGCAGGTCATCCACTCCGTGATGGAAACACCACCGGTTCCTAACGCCCCGTCGATAGCTCCCAACAAACGAGTCAATCGTACGTTCAACCGGCGAAGAATTGACTTTGAGACGAACCCTGTTGTGAGGAAAGTGACTGACTAGTGGAGGAATGGTTCACAATTTACGAGGTCGTCCGTCATTCGTGAGTTTTCCCACCTGCTCAAATAATTACATGCTGCTTAAATTAGAATGTTCTTTACATGTGTCTTATTTTTGATGCTTGATTGGTGTTCATGAGAATGCTTAAGATGAAATAATATGTTCCAATTCAAAAGCATTTGACGTGTATACTGAAAGGAATGTTTTGTTAACCAGTACTTAAAAAGTACTCTGGTAGGTAAAAGGTCACCATTTTTTCATCGTTAAATATTCCAATTTGTCTTAATACGTAGTTTATAATCCCCTATATTAAACAATTAGTGTATTAATTAACAGCTATAATATATAATATAAAGATTTAGAAAAAGCTGTAATTATAATATTATTTATATTTTTATATTTATTTTGCAGATAATTTCTGATCCTTGGAATCTGTATTCTAGTAAATAACTTTAATATTTTTTCTATGTTTTTAGAAACAAACTGTACTATATCTCTATTTATTTCCTATATAAATTATCTTACTATAGTAATTCGATTATTTTCGTATTTAATGTATTCAACCACAAAGACTTTAATATGTGTATTGACAACTATTTGACTATTTCCTATTATATTTACTGTATTCGCAGAATTTAATCACCCTTATTACAGTATATCACATCTAATTGTATTGTTTAAATTCAAATACTGAATGTACAATTATTATTATTATTATATACTATTGTAATATTTTAATGTATTAATCATACATATCTTTGCACTTCTTATAATATATATGTCTATACCTATGTATATGCCTACATACATTAATTTCAATTTACCATATCGTATTCTTTTATCAACTTAATATTCAATAATTTAGATTGTTAGAATGTGAATTCATGTGATTTTTAAATTGTAAATTGTAATTAAAATAGGTAGCATAATTTTTATTTAAAAAGTATTATTTTTTCACTGTAATAGATGTGTACTTATTTTAATAACACTTTTACGAGTATATATTTACTGTAATAATATAATATTACATGCTTAATAAAATAATTGTATTTAACAAATCCTTTTATTATAACAGATAATCAAACTTTGAAAATTTATAAAATTTTAACAATATTTCCCATTCTACAAGCTGTATTTATATAAATATATATAACATATTTAAAAACAAATTTGGTTAATCATAATACATTTTGCTATTATTAAAATGACAAAAAAGTGTGATAACTAGCTTATAAAAAATAATCGATTTATCAATTTTAACCCTACAAGTGTTGACGGGTAACAATTGTTCGACAGTTTATGGGGTGTTATTGGGTCTATAAAAGATTGAAAGAAGTACGAAACACTTAGCGACCATCAACAAATAACTTTTGTCTTTTTTTATAGCGGACTTCGATTTTTGTTTAATAATTTTATTTTTCCTTATTTATAAAAATTTAACAAATCAATAAAAGTCATACAAAACAAGTAGCAAAACTACACTTTTTTAATTAAACTGTCCTTTGGTAGTTTTCTTTTTTACAAAACAAAAAAACTTCAGCTAAAATAAATATTTAAATCACAATTGACTAAAATACATACAAACGTTTACGAGAACAGAGCTCTATAGAGTTACTATTAAGCGATAGGGTGCCTCTATAAGGACAAATTACAAATGGGGTCATAATGAATGTAAGTATGCATTCATTATTAATAAGTGTTCTTTTAGAAACATTAATTTATTAGAGGGGTCTGAACCCTAATGGCCAAAGTCCGCTAAGAAAGATAAAAGCTATTGGTTGTTTTCCCCGTAGATTTATGAGAAAAAATTATATCAATTTAATTTCTATAAATCAAACACAATTCAAACAGGATCTTTAATTATAACGAATTGTTCTCGATAAATAAATTGTTCTCGTTCTCGATCTTGCTACTAAATTGGAGACACCCTCGCGCATCTCGCCATAATTAGAATGAACTGATTATTTTGATATTTGCTATGAGGTCTATCAAGCGGATGTTGAAATTACTATTGTATAAAATGAAGCACGCAATTAATTCTAATGAAACATGTTGATTTACAATCATGGTTTACTACTTCCGACATATGCAGTAAATGTAAACTTAATTTGCATTTAAAGGGAGTCAAAAACTCTGAACAGGATATTTAAATGTCACTAGAGAATTGGGTAATTTTCCTACCATCCGGTTTGCTCAATTTGGTATAAAAATCAGCTACATGAATTTTGGCTTTTATATTCTTTTCAATTGTTGAAGCTAATTGTTCAAAAAATCATGCGCTTCATTTTGAGCTTAGTGGTAGTTCTGGGAATTGCGGCCACACTTTCGAATGCAGATTTGTCGAAGAAGCAGAAGCAGGGCATTCTCGATGCTCACAACTTTCTGAGGGCAAAGATCGCCAAAACGGGAGATTCTGGCCAGCCAACAGCTGCCAACATGGCGATCATGGTGTGGGATGATGAGGCCGCTAGACGCGCTCAGTACTGGGCCGACCAGTGCGTTGCTGGACATGACACCGATGAAGCCCGGAAGTATGGTGATTACGAGTGGGTGGGCCAAAACTGGGCCGGAAACAGTGGCTACACAATCAACTACAACGTCCAGGCGTGGTATGACGAGATTAAGGACTACGACTACAACTCCAAGTCATGTCGAGGGGTCTGTGGTCATTACACACAGATTGTCTGGTCCAAGAGTGTCAAGGTGGGATGCGGGGTCACCGACTGCAAGTCCAGAGGAGGATACCAGATCAACATGGTCTGCGATTACGCCCCTGGCGGTAACTGGAACAACGAGGACATCTACGAGTCTGGAAAGGCCTGCTCCAAGTGTTCAGCCACACATCCCTACTGTCAGGATGGTCTGTGCGTGCCCTCATGCAAGGGAAGTGGCTGCTCCTGCTCGGTCAAGTCATGCGACAATGGCGGCACCGTTGATACTAAGGGCTGTAAATGCAAATGTACAGATGGTTTCTATGGCTCTCGTTGTCAAGAGAAGTGTCAAGATACCCAGGACTGGTGCCAATGGGTCACTGACGCCAAATGTCGAGAAACCCCTTACTTTGCTAAGGTCTGTGCTAAATCCTGCAAGAACTGTGTTGCCTCAACCAAATTGACCAAGGCGGCCAACAAAGATGGCATCAAGTCCCGAGTTGTCTCCGAATACCCAGAATAAAAAACAACGTTGATGGTTCTTTCAATGTCTCTAGTAAAGTTTTTAATGAAATGATGGAAAGATTTTAATATTGTATATATAAATTACACTTACAATAAAACAAATATTTTTCAACATTTTCTTTATAATGAATGCTAAAATAAAAATCTAATTTTAACATGGAATATGTATATTTCGATAATTTACTTCTTCTTGTGTTGGTACTTTTGGCTTGAATATAATTAATATCAGAATGAGAATTGGATCAAAAGAACCGGGACAGCATTCATTATAAAATAATATAAATCTTGCGTTCCTGGGAAAGTTTTTAATGATATTCTTTAAAATTGAAATAAAATTTTATGCAAAGTTTCTGTAATAATTTATGTTGGAGGTTTATACCGAGAGTTTATAATACCGCTCCTTGAGTTACTCCACACAATTTCTCGGAAGAACTTCATTTTTCAATCAGCAATTTTTTGTATTTTTAAACCTTATAACTAATAATTATTTTTCTCATGTTTCCAATTAAGTAGAACAAAAATAAATTTACAGTATACATAATTTGTGTTGAAAAGTGCAGAAATTAAAAAAAAATTGGATATTTACTCATCATATAAATTTATAATTATGTACGATAGAGCATGGTTAGTATTTAATTAAAAGCATGCGGAGACGGGATAGACGGTAAGCAGAAAATACGCTTGAAAGGATCATTGCATTTCTAAAGATAATTGTCTAGAAATAAATTAATAACTAGTGAATATAATGGATATAAATAAAGTTTAGCATCCCAGATATTAAAGGATATAAATACATTACTAACGGGAAAAAATAGAAAAGAAAAAAAATATATGTTGCAAATTATTATATTAAAGAAATTTATTTACACTACTTTTTGTCTCACATATAAGTAGTGTCCTATTTTATATATTTATAATACAGAGTTTAATGTAATACATAATAATAATAATAGGTTCTTGGATGAATACCACCATAAATTAAATATACGAATATATGTACAGTAAAGTATTTATTTCGTTTATCACTGTAATAAGTAAATTCCCTATATAAGGTCAAATTTGATTTATAAAAAATAAATATATGAAATATACATATGTCATTTCACTTCATTTTAAATTAGATTTATTTTTTGATGCAATATAATAATAAAATAATAGCACAAAAAATCAAAATATTTCGGTGCGCTGAAAAGTTAAATAAATTAAAAATATATTTTTTGCTGATTAGTTGGCAAATTAATCGTTTTTACTAAAAAAATAAGAAAATAAATAAAAATTCGTTTTTTCGTATATAATAAAATCAATAAAAGCTTTGGCAACCAGCAATAATTTAATTTATTATGCTATACAACGATAGACTTAATTTAATTTATCGGTAATTGATTAAAAAGTTTTATTACAGGTTTTGTAAATCTTTTCTACCATTAAAATAATCTAAAGGATTTAAATTATGTTATTTCTCTTGAAATTTCCGAATCCACAAGAAAAACTTATAAAGAAAAAGTTGTTTGATATATTTATTAATATGTTATATAGCAATAAAGTATAGTACAATTATAAAATGCAATAACATTATTATGAATCACAAATTTATTTAGATTTGGAAATATTAAAAAGAAAGATAGTTGAATTCACAAACAAAACAACAAAACTGACTTCCTTATTTTGTAATGGAAATGTTGAGTACAAAATGCATGTTTAATTTTACAAAATGCAAAATAATATTTAATTCTTTATTACTCTTAAATATTTTGTAAATCTCTCCTATTCTCAGTTATAAATGCTTTTTAACTTCGATATTAATAAAATTTTCCTAATTTTAACATAAGATTTTGGAGAATAATACATTTTAATATCTAATTGAATATATAATGTTTACGAAATTTATGTAAGATATATTGGATAATGTAATATTATAATACAGATCTGAGTGCTTTAAAATAATCAACTAAAATAAATAAATTAAAAAAAAATTCTGTTTATTTAAAGCTACGTTTTTTCTGGATATCTATTTTAACATTGGCATGTATTAACAATTATTTAAAATATTATTTATTGGTTCATTTTAATGACTAATTTTGTTAAAAATTCACAGCCCAAAATATTCTAAAATTAATTCACATTTGAAGTTAAAAACACAGATCAGGTAAATATATTTTGAAATAAATAAATGTATTCATCCTCATTGAATAAATTTCATTTTAGGACGTTAACTAAGATTTTAATCAAAGGCTAATGAGACAAATCTAAGGCAGTATTGTCTCAACCGTCATTGTCACATTTCCTGCCGATAAATCCTTTTTGTTGATGCTAGGTAAGATCCGAAAGACAGGAACAATGATCAAAATTATTATAGTCGAAGCCAGAGTACAACACAAATACACCCAAAAGAGAATTTTATCCACAAACTGAGCCACCATTCGCCAGTCGTCGACAATATGCGTCTCCAGATCGTCGTGTTCATGTTTTTCAATGATTTTTCGAAGAGCTCGGAGTATTTCCCGGTTGGTCTTCTGCATTCCGGCACTGGTGACTTTGCGTGTCCTCGGCTGACTTGATTCAGCGGTCACTCCCAGCCGGAGTCCCACATTGTTATTGACAGGAGACGGGGGCATATGACTCATGCGCTGGAATCGTGTTGCTGTCTGAGTAGCGGGGAGATTGACTCCGAGTTGATTTTGCTGTTGGTTTTCGTTGGCTGAGAGGCTACCAGTTTCCAGAAGTACGGATTCGGGCATCTCCAAACAGTCGGACGTGTTTCGAGAACGAACCGGACTTCCTTCGACGGCGTGATCCTTGTGAAGTTCGTGTACAAGATTTTCCAGAGTGATTTTCAGCGACAAATTGTTCAAAGTAATGTCTTCAGCTGTTATATTGGCAGTTGTTAACTTCTTCTGATTGAAGACTATCGCGCGCAACCAGGCAGGAACTTCCTTCTTCTTCGGGCCAGGGTGATGAAGATTAAGGACGAACACTGTGAATATCACTGACACTGACGTCATTGACATCACCACCGTCAAGTATATACCTGTTGAAGGAAAATAAACTATGATGTAAACTGACAATTGAATAAAGATATAATTGTTTAATTATCCGTTTAGATATTAACCCTATCCATATCAGGAGGGGGGCTCCTCTATTTCGATGGTATTTTTTGTTGAACAATTTGAGAATAGTAAACTATCGGGACTTTTCTTCAGATGACATTTTTCTACTTTTAGCGCAAATGTGAGCGGTTCCATCCCCATCACTCCAAATTTACCTTTTTCAAAATTTTACAAAAATGGCTGCTATTTAAATGGAAAGCACTGAATAGCTTATACTATATGATAATCAATCAGTTATAATTGTAATTAGCATGAGTCCACATCAATAGTTTAAATGGTTAAAATTAAAAAAAAATGTTTTGAAATTTGAACTGCCTCAAAAAATGTTTTCTTTAATTTTTCCAATTGTTGAAACATTATTTAGTAGAAAACATTCTGGACTATCATCAAGACAAATTAAATATACTTGCATTTGGAAGAGAGGGGGTATATGAAAGCGCAAAAAGTCCGAGTATGGATAAAGATTGTAATAAACAGATTGTGTTAATGAAAAACGGTTAAAATAGAATTTATCTGATTAGTAGACATGAAGTATGTTGTGACTAGTTTTCTATATGTGAGGTTCAAAATGAAATAAAGTACAATTATCTTAATTCAATTATTTAATGCGATTAACGGCTTACTAATAATAGGAACGGATTCTGAGGTCTCTGGTAATTTCTCCGCTATTGACAACATAAGAACTGAGAAGGCCAGGTAGACAGTTATTCCTAGGGCGATTTTTTCCCCGGAATCAGGTGGCAGACAAAACACCAACAGTGTCAATGTTGACATGAGAATGCATGGATATATAACATGATACACATAATAGAGGATTCGCCTAAAAGGAATTACAATAATATCATTTATAACAAATCCCTTGTTAAATAAAAATTTCCATTGTATTAAATATATGTTTTTCTAATAATGGTAGCCAGAAGACATTCGTTTGAAATTGTAAACATAGATCATTACGCCATTTTATGTCTATAGTTGTTATTTTTAACTGAATGTTATATCACAAATCTGTGAAAATGTTGTTGACCCAAAATGAATAAATGAATCTTACCTCTGTAAAATAAAATAGAATTTGATATCTGGATAAGGTTCTGGACAGCAAGAATATACGCGAACATTCCGTTCAGCCTGAAAATGCAAAATACCTTCCATGAAATAATTTTTAAAACTAATACATATAATTATTCAAATTGTAAAATTTCTTTAATTTGATATATATAGCAACATTAAAGTTTTTTTAGATTTTAAAATCATTTTTTATTATGTGTAATTTATTTGCCAATATAACTTCAAAAAGCAACATTTCCAGAAGATCGTCTTAACATGTTTGTAGATGACGTTATAGAAATAAAACTGAGTTGTTAATTAATTAGCGAGTTATTTATTGTTAGGAAAATCTAACACTTAATTAATCCGTTATTATTAATTAAAAACAACACATTTATTGAACACAATTTTACAAGAGGATGCCATCCTCTATTTGTTAATGATTACATAGAACTACAAACCTTGCTAGAAAGTAGCTTCCATTCTCCATTTTCGATGTAGTTGTTCAATTCAATGCCTTTGCTGTGCAACTCTAAATCGACCTGCAATACAGAACGACTTTTACTTTATATATTTAGCTTCATTATATTTGAAAATAATAATTTAGAATTTTGTAAATATTTTAGAAGTCGGTATTATTTTCAATTATATTCATGAAAATCTACGAAACATAGTCTTGTTGGAGTAGATTATTTAGTTGATGGCGGATTTTGTCAGATATGGGATACCATTACTAACATTTAAATATAACTTTCCCTAAAATTTTGTTTTAATAGTATCATTTTATGCAGCATTTGTGAAATATTGTACAGGAAGTACAATATTTTTTTATATTTTCTTGTAAATTGTAATTGTATAATTCACTAGTTTACATATTCATATTAATTTATAGAGAGATTGAGAATAAAATATAAATGATATTAATCAACTATTTGGAAACGATATTTGCATGCGGTTAATAATTGATAGTCAAGTTTACCAAATAAAACTTATTACATCCGGATTTGGAGTTCCTGGGGGAACTGGATGGTTATTGTTTGCTTCATATCATACGATTCTATAAGCCCCAAATTAAACACTTTATTTATATATATATATATAATCTATAAAGCAAAAGTCATACACAACTAGTACCTCAGACACAGACAAATTGGCCCATATGATGTATTTATCTGGATGGATGGACTATAATATCTACCTGTAAGCCATTGTACGTCCAAGACCCAAACTTAAGGGAACATGTTTGCACATCAAATGGGAAGTACGTCACATCAACCTTGCAGGAACTCTTGAACTTGCTGGGCACTGGCCAAAATATCCGCCCATCGTTCTCCACCATGGCTAATGCCGGCATCTTGTTATCAGCAAAATCAGCGGCGCTAGTGATGTACCGGGGAAGGGGGTGATTATAGTTAGGGTGTACCAAACTGAATCTAAATTTTAAAAATTGGCTTTACCTTAAACTGATAGAGAGCAGAACTAATAGAAAATTAAAAAGAAAACTTCTTTTATATCTATATTTTAACAAGATTCTCCAGAATGAAAAATGTTTGGATAATTTGAAGATAAAAATAGGAGTCAATGCCGATAATAATAATAAATTATTATTATTCCAAAAAATGATTGAAATATTATATAACACATTGGGTATTTTCACAGATAACAGCCTACCAGTACTTATGTATGTTAATATAATGCCAGTCTTTTAGAACTTAACAGTCTACCTCGTGTTTGTCCTTATAATCCCCACAGATGCTTGTACTGCCGCTATCTGACATTGAAGAATTTCTTTAGCGTCAGATAAGTTGGATATTTCTGATTTTAAAATAACTTCAAAGTCTAAGTATATTTTTGAGGTTCACTACGCAAAATTATTATGAATCTGTGAATTAATTAGGATTAACTTACATGAATTTTTAAAAAATTATTACTTACAATACTTATTACTGTTAATATTTTTTAATAACTTCAGATATCTTTGAATATAATTACATCCCATTTTTAAAAAAGTTTAAGTCTAATCTTAAAACAATATACTGTAATTGTAATTTATTGATGAGATTACGATCGCTACATTTTTCGAATTTCTTAATTCTTGTAAAAACTACATTTAATTATTTTCGTGTTTAATTATATGTAATTATTTTTCAGACTGAGGATATGTGTCTCAATTGAGCTTTTCTGATGCTACCTCGGAACCAAATCTGAAAGATTTGAAAAACTGTTTTATTTAGATATGCCTTTTTGCTTTACACTTGTTACCCTCAAGCTGCAAACCATTTTTTAAAAATAAATACTGAAATAAGTTAATGACTTCGACGAATACTTTTTCTGAGCCTACAATAAATTTTCTAACAGTAACAAAAAATATTTAGTACTATATAATTCATACACATCGTAATGTTCAAACGAATTGAATAATTCAACCAAAAAGATAAAAGATGATTTTACCATGTTGAGAATAACATAAAAAGCAATAGTTACCAACAGTTACTTACAGCTGTTCAAATATTTGCATAATCAACATTTTCAAGGAACAACTTTGCAAACGAAAGCGAAAGAGTGTATATTTATTTATTTCACACATGTGGGTGGTTGGTTAACTATATAAGTTTTGTTCCGAAGTCTCGCCAGATTTGTCGTGTTATCTAACATTTACTAAATGTCTTTTAAATAAATAAACTCAGACCTGATTCTAAATAATATTATGAGTAGTTATTACAGAGTCACCACCCAACGAACCCCTATTGACACTTGTTAATAACATATTTTAAATAGTTTCAAAATATATACTGATGAAAGAATATTTTAAAGATTTTTTGCAATTAATATTAAATATACGACATAACATTTACTCTCAAATATTCAAACACATTTTTTATTTATTTAAAATCATCTACAGATAGTTTGATAGTATTAAATTAATATATTTCCGTATCACTTTGTAGTTTCAAATAATGCTACGAAGTAGAAATTGCAAATATTGTATCATCTTATGAATTTAAAGTGATAGCGAAAATTAATTTTAAAAGCATTGGTGGCACCACCAACAGTTCTAAGATATTGAAACAACATAATTATGTCTTACTTATTGTAAAGAACTATGTCCGGCTTCCAAATCTTATCCGATGGAATGCGTATACTTTTTATGCCGGAAAAGTTGGCTGGATCCCAGACAAGAAACTCATCTATCCAGTACTGAAATAATCCAAATAACACTCGTAAATTAATACCATTTTTTCTTGGCCGCATGTTTTTCTATGTAACACTGTCGTCTAAATAAAAGATTTTGGAATTGGAATAATTAATACATTCGATAATTAATTAATACCATTTATATCTCTAATTAATACATTATTCAATTATTATTTTTGCTGCTTGTACAACAATAACAATTTTGAATAGTTTGATAATAATATTAAATAATTTATAATAAAATAGACTTTTGAATAAAATGTAAGACTTATTTCGGCTTTATCTGTTCATCGATCATTATATGCTTAATGTTACAGAATAAATAAACACTTTAAAAATGTAAATAACCTTTAATGCATCAATTAATATAATGGAAAATATAAAACATAGCGTGAAATGCTTATCATTGCGCAAATTTAGGATACAAAGAAAAATGTGTAAACAACCAATGATGCGTAACAATTGTTTGTGGACCAAAACAGAATGATATATAACAAACAAAAAGTTAGTTTATATGTGCGAATTAAGGTTTTACCTCGAATTAATTTCTAATGAGCCATATTTATTTGGTATCGTTAAAAGCGTAATTTTATATAGAATGACATAGTAAGTGCCTCAAACTGAGGTCTTTGGGCAGAAAAATTGTAGCCGTTATAGGAATACTTTTATGAAATAAATATAACGTAAATTCTAAGGTAGAAATTTATACAACATTATGAAGGATATATCTTTATATGAATGAAAACGGTTTAAATTATTTTAACCTTAAATCTAATTTTCACAGAAAAAAGTCTCTATGAAACGGTTTTTGGAAAATTTATTTTTCTGATGTATAAGAAAAAATGAAATATAGGAGATTCTCTTTACGTCTACATAAAATGTCCTTTGCTCAATACGTTAAAAAAATTATACAATGACGGAACACAAAAAATCGATGTAGATAATTATGAAATTAGATACGAGGTACCTGTATATGCTGCTCTATTCACCACTAGGATTACATTTTGTACTTAATATTCAATTTTCACGTAAAACAATTAGTAAAATAAAATATAAAAAATTTAAAATTATAACACTATTTAAAATCACTATTATTTAAAAATTATTTTTCTATGTGCCAGAATTATTCTGGTTCAATAAGAATTAACGAGGAACGTACTTGATCCATCCAAACATTTGTGACGAGTATTTGATTTTTCTCATCCTGAAAGTAAACATATACTAATAATGTTTTTGCAGAATATATTCATTTTTGCTCAAGTTCATATATCATATATTCCTAAATAAAGAAAACAAGAATGTTAATATATAAAAATAAGTATTGGGTGTCCTATAAAAAAATGTTTTTTAAATACAAACGTTTGCATTGCTTTTAAAATACATACATTAATATAATAGTAATGTATACAATGAACAATGTAATTACATAATATAGTACAGAATAATAGTTTATAAGTACAGAATATTTCATAAACATATGAGTAGAAATAAGCAATTTCAAAATTTTCCTAATTTTCAATAAATTTCCTGCAGTGTGATGGCAGTTCATTGGACTCCTTGTTAAGCATGCAGGCCGATAAAGACTTGAGATAGTCCTGTAGAAAGTCTCTGATCTCTTGAACATTGTTAAATAGGATGTTGCGAAGACTAACTTCAATGTTGCGAAAAACAAATCTATCGCATAGGTAAGATCTGGGGAAGTCTTGTGACGACATTCTTTTGAAGAAAAAGTTCAGTGATGTGAGCTTTATGAGGACGAGCATAATTTATTATTAGTACCTACGAACTGTTATTCTGTACTATATTATGTTCATTGAATGCAATATTAATATATTAATGTTTGTATTTAAAAAGCAATACTACAGTTCGTATTTAAAAAACGCATTTATTTCCAGACACCTTGTATACACCCATAACAGCATTGTCGTGTAACTTCAGATTGGATGCTTAGTGCCATTGAAAAATCATGAGGACTGTTTTCGAAGAATTCATCGAGAAAAGTGTGATACTTTGTGTATTTAACACTTACATGTTTTTCTTGAGAATTTCTAACTTGGGGAATATAGGTACCGGTCACATACATTTAAATCTGGAGAATAAACTGGTTGCTGTAGGGTCCCCTTATGGCACTTGCCATTATTATATGGTGCCAATATGCAACAATGACAAATAATGAAACCATTCATTCTGATGTATACATATGTACAGTAATTTGACACAACAATGCAATAATTGACAATGATGGTGCTACCTCTAATATTTGTATGTCTTATAACATTTGTATTCGTATATTAATTTGTATACTGTTTAACTATTTAATAAAATATTTAAAAATAAAAAGGAACAACCAACACAGGTTAACATTTTTTAATAATATTTATTAAACGATTTCAAAATGATTTCGATCAATTCTGCATTAACTATGATCTCAAACTGGGTGGCCTTTGGATATAAGAGAACCGTTCCAGATTTTTAAAAGGATAAACCCCCGATGATATAAATTATATCCTATTACAACATCAATTGGATCTGTCACATAAAATTAGAGATTAAAGTTAGGGATGGGTTTGTTTGGTTCATAGTGAGATTCATAAATTAATTATATAAATTAAATCGCGACTCCGCAAATTAAAATAATAAAAATCGTTATTAATATTAATAATAATCGTTATTGATAATGTTACGAAAATGCGATTTTTTAAAATAATTTAGGATATACTCAAACAATTTTTACAATTGTTATGACATTCATCATTTGACATTATGTCATTATGAAAATCGTTTTTTAATATGTTATTGATTTATCGCATTGAATAGACAACTAAATTACATCCCTAAATTCGATTTTATTCAAACTGCCGCCATAACCTTAAAAACCCTCAAATTGTATACTTTCAAAAGCAGTTTTATCATATAATCTTATCATATAATTTTATCATAGTTCCATGTGACAGTATTGCAATATTTTCTTTTTTATATAATTCTATTAATGTTGTATCGTTTATTATTGAAGCTAAAGTGTGTCTTTTATCCTCAAAATCAATTGTTATTTTTTAAACGTTGTTTTTAAAAATGATAATAATAACAAAAATTTAACGTAAATTACGTTTATTTTTAAAAGATACAAAGGCAAAAGGGCTAATCTCTTCAAAAGTTGAAACAAATCAAATTAAATTTAGGAAAAAACATTGACCGTGATTAAATATTCTACAAAAAAGTAGGCGCGGGTTCTTAACGCTTGAGTTATATTTCATTTTAATTTTTACCGAAGGGCCCCTCAAATGATCTATCACGAAGATGACCAGTTAGACGACTGCTGGACGACTTTAAGACATCAAGACCCAGAGAGTATGATGGGAGGATAAAGCCAATAGATAATATTTCATCGATCAGGAAAGATTCTTAAACATTTATACTAACTAGCAAAACTCAATTTTTTAAGTTTTATTGAAGAAAGTGAACAATTTATCGAAGATAAAATAATATGATCCAATTTTTAATAAATAATGGAAAAAATCGAATAAAGAAATTTTCTCCTTCATAATATTACAATTAGCAATCCTTATTTACTCCTAAGTAAACAACAATTTATTTTGGATTTTCAACAAAACCTCGCGTAATAGATACCAAATTAAAATAACTCTTAGAGACACTGATTTTGGATCCCCTCACCATATCTAAAACTTGAGCCAACGTTATCCCGAGCTCCAACTGGACCGCCTCGTTCGAATTGTTGAGCGGTCTAACAGCCGGCGAGTAGCCGTGGAGAAGGTAGATGAGGAGACGTTGTTCCTCTGGCATGATGTAACGTCGGGGCATCTCCGAATGACTCGGCCCACAGAGGGAGTCGTCCTCGTGCTTGTTCAGGGATTGCTGCTTCCTGTTGTAAGCTCCCTTTGAAGACGACGACGAAAAGGGGAGCCGATTGAGAGTGTTGATCCCGCCGACCCCACTGACCGGAGTAAGGTTGACCCAGGGAATGGAATTGGTGACCACTTGGACAGGACGAACATTGCATATATCAGAGGAATAGTTTAATATTATGATTCGTGTGAGCATTTTGTAATCATGTGATATAATTTTGGGCATGATTTAGAAACGTGTGTATTTTAATCATAAATATATATTGATATAAATTGATATTATTATTGTGAGAAACTATCGCCTGTTTGATAATCAAAATTGTGGTTGACTGTTAACTACTGTTTTTCAATTTTCAAAAGCTAAGCTATTGAAATCACCAATAGCTTTACTTTTCTCATAAAAATGTAGTTGAAGGAATCTCGAAAATGGTATTTTACAAGAATATCTATCTATCCCTCAGGATATTTTCCTGTACCTATATCGGTTAACGCATATATATAGGAAATCTTTCTTTTAAATTGAGTTTTCTAAAATTACCGGTGACAATTTGGGTATATTTGTTTTGTTTCAATACGTGACCTCAGTTGATTGTATAAGCGAAACAAAAATCCATTAAAAGCAGAAATTATTTTCTTTTTTTATTCCAATCTAAACTTCATTTAACACATTTTACATTTTAAAATAACAACAATTAAACAAATTTGGTAATTTATATAATCAAATATATATTTATTAAATCATTTTTTTAAAAGTTGTTAATGTTTAAATATTTCTCTGATGAAAATTTCAACAATAAAGTAAATTTCAATATTACAATATATCATAATTCAGTTATGATTCGTATCTACTACATTTGTATAACAAAAACAATAAAACACCTATCATCAAGCAATTATAATTTATTATGTATCAATGTTTTAAATTAATATATTAAATAATACACTAAAGCAGCAAAAACTATAAAGTAATTTTTTTCTCATAAATATTTAAATTTAAAAGTTTTTACATACCTATTCGTATTTTTATCGAATTGGTACAGGTTATAGTTTAAAAATAATAAACTTGCGTACTTGATCTTATGTTTGAATTATTTTTGTTACATTTTTTAATTAGTCTTCCATAATAATTAACTAAGTTAAATAACGGCTTTACATGAAATTAATTCACATATAATAAAATCTATTTACATGAAATATTTACATAAAATATTATAACACAATACTTTCTATTTTAGTTTAAATAACAAAAAAATACATCCATTTATATATTTAAAATATTTAAAACTTTAATGTTTTTTAGGTCAAAATCGGTTACATAATTAGCGGGTTATAATGCGCCTTTTTTGTTTGCTTTTAGGAAAACATTTTAAATTCATTTGGCGTCTATAAACAAGCGTCGATAAAATACATTAACTTATCTGTTATCTCAACACGACCTATTATATCTAGATGAAACTACCAATAAACTTTTCCTAGGGGATTTGTATGGTTTTATGTTTAACTGAAGTATAATATTTAAAGGTCAATATGACAAAATGTAAAGTTCAATATAACCCGAAGAAGTAAATCTCGAAATGCGGTGATTGAAAAAATTTAATATCGGAAATAAATCATTGATGTCTGAGTTAAAAGGAAACATCTGATTTTTATTAATGTATAATTTTATAATGGTAACTATTTGATAAAATTAAATAAAATTAAAATACTCTCTGTATTAAATGAGCCTCAAATGGTATTTCATTTAAAATAATTAAAAAGGTACTTATCGATGTAAATCGATTAAAATAAACCTTTAATTTCATTCAATTTACAATGATTAAAGATTTATAGCTGAAATGTCTGTAACTTATATATTATATCATTCGAGAATAATTTAATACTTTTATTTTATTGAGAGGATAATTTTATTATTATGCTTTTCGAATTTTAGTTTTAATTTTATAATCTGCCTATTTTACATTTTACACACTCCTCCTATTATATACGAACTGATTATTTAATAACAAAATTTGCTAATTCTCATTTAGAATATTGCTCAAATGAGTAAACATGGAATCTAATCAAGATGCCTGTGAAGATATTTCAATTAAAATTAATTATTTATTATGCCGTAGAATAATAGTAGAATAGTTATTATAACCCAGTATTAATCACTGATAAGATGTTTTATAATTTATTGAAGTTTAGAGCAATCAATTCTTTATTGAAGAGTTGAGTGTTTCATCAAAGATAACATTAATCCTCTTGAAAGAGACACGATTTATTTTATTGGGCAACCTTCGATATAATAAAAACGAGACACTGATCTTGTTTTAATGTATTAATATTAACTGCACTACATTTCCATTATTTTTTTAATTGTATAGTAAACATCAAAAAACCTCTGTATCTTATAATAAATAATTAAAAACTTTGAAAGATATTTTTTTATTCATTTTTATTTGTATTTGATAAAAACAAAATCATTTATACTGTACTGTACTGTTTGTAGTATTTATTGTTTATAAGCCACACCTCTGTCCATAGCTTTGCTTCTGTGTTCCCCTACAAGAATAATTGTTTCAATTTTAAGATTATTCTAAATGCAGAAAACTTTCCATATATCCGGATGTGTGCATGTTAGAGTTCAACAAACAAGAGTTTAATTGTGATTCCCAAATAAGCAAGAACGCTAAATAAATACAAAACCTCGCATATATAATAATTGTTTCATTTAATCAAAATAATCAATAAATATACGTTGGTTTAATCTTAATTTAACTGTTTAAAGTAATGAAAATATCTGAAATACCATAAAAATAACAATAATAGAAAATTTACGTACGCGTCTACTAAAGGTCAAAAACCAACTGTTTTAAAATCAACAGCAGAAAGATACATATATGAATATATTATTCAAATGTTGTATGCTACCCATATGAATATATGGATTATGTTCTTCATCAAGATTATTCAAGTCAGCTAACATTCTTTTTAATAATCGTTGATGAATTGATATTTTTTCTGTACACAGTCTACTAAACTAAAAAAAATCGAACAAAAATATGTTAAAACAACTTTTAAAATATAAATCCTTTGTTTTATACCAAAAACTATATTTTTATATTAACCGAATTCAGACTTCGAACCATTTCTATTAACTAACACTTATATTTATAATAATAAATTTTATATACATTTGAAACTTTTCCAAAAACTCTAAGCCAACTATAATTATTACATTTTCCAAAATTTAAAAAAAAATTTATCATTAAAAATCTAAAAACGATTTGTTAATAATAATATTTATATGTTGCATTTTCTGATATTACACTTAAAAATTTTAATTTAAATTAAAAATAATAATGACTTGTCGGGAACTATATCTTAGTTTTTTTTTTAAAAAATCAAAAAAAAATTTCAATAATCATATTCTTTTAAAAATATATAAATTAAATATATTATAAAATAAACACAAAACTATTTGAAATAATAAATTACAAAAAATATTATTAATTCAAAATATGAAAAATAAGAAATATTTAGATATTTAGAAATATGCAGTCTTATATTCAGCCTCAATAAATGAATAAAAATGGAACGAAAACGAACCATTATGATGTATGTGCGATATGCTGGACTGGAACACAAAAATACAAGCTCACTTATATATTGATATATTTTTAAGGATATTCCTCTTTTCCATAGTTTGTATAACATAACTGTAAGATTATATTTCAATTAATTCAAATAAATATTTGTGATAATTTGGGTTGATATCAACTGGACATCCTGAGTATAATTTATATTTTATTTTATAAATTTATTTATGTATTACAATTTATATTTTTAACTTCTTTTAGTTTTCAGTTCGTGCCATAACTATTGATTATTAGTGATAATAATTTTCTAAAAAATATATTGACTTCTAGCGGAAGTAATTTATCACAAGTAACTCACCAATTAATATAATTGAAAAATATTCGACTGTAAGTTTAACACCAAAGCATAATCCAAACATGGTATTGAATGATTTAATCAATGACACGAAAACTGCAAAATTTTTATCAAAATTGATATAAAAGATATTTCAGTGAGTTTTGTATTTTTCTACTATTCTAGCGTGTTAACCAATCACATTGTAGTACACGAAACCCAATAAGATCATCGTAACCTTAAATTATAGAAAAATATGAATCCATAAAGTAAGCGTTTTGTAAAATTTGAAAAGCATGTAATGTTTTTTAAACGACAAATGCTGATATCTTTTATAGCAATGCAAAAATATTAGAAATAGTTTGTGATGATAGTTTTTTATCTGTATGATATAATGTAATAGAACGCGAATATTGTCAAAAAAGGGCTTTACGGCAAAGACGGATCGAAAATGTTCATGATTAAAAGTAAATTTAAAATATGTTAATTTTTAAAGTATTTAATTCAAAAGTTTGAAAAATAAACCTGTATCTCACGCTGACATATTAAAATTTTCTTTAAATAAAATGATGATTAATTCATAAAATTTTTTATTAAAATTTCGAATTTGAAAACTATCAATTATTTATTGTTTGTACCTATAAAACAATTTACCTTAGCTGGATAAAATTTTACCTTTATTGAGATGAAACTTAATTTATAATATTTCATATGATATAGATGTAGTGTATATAAATTATTATGTCCCTAATCCATTATGTTTGTATTGATTTTTTATGTATACTCTTTAAATAATCGATAGTTTATAAAAAATGGAATTATTAACATAGTATAAAGCACTCTATGTTTAAATCCAAATTATATGGATTATATAACAAAGCTTGGCCTTCGAAGCATTCGACTAATACCAGCCTGAAAAATATAGAGCAATAAATCATTACACTTTAAGTTTTATGTTAGTTTCAATTTTATATTTTATCATTAATTAATTTTTGTGCTTCGATATCAATAAAGAAAGTGATTTTTTATGACATCCTCACGAAGGCATGGTAGGAATAGATTCCTCAAATTACTAGATGAAATCAATTTTATGAGAATACGCACGACTTTTAATATTTTTACACTCAGAAAAAAAGGCCTAGGCATAATGAAGTTACGCAGTCTATAACCCTCAGCCGACATTATCTATAGAAGTTGATACAGTTTAAAAGGATTAATAAATAAAAAGAGAGTTAAATTTCTTGGCCGGCTTTTGAGGTGCGTGACAAATCAATCCTAACGTGTCAGTTTATATTAAATTATGGATGAATGCTTTATTAAGATATTTATTTTGAAAATATTCTATTTTTGCAGCGTTTGTGGTGTCATCCACATCGCATAGGATTTAAAATTAAACCATTTTCATGCCTACATTTATTAAAAAAAAACAGTTTTTGAACACCATCCAAAACTTGAAAATATTCCGCTTTTTAAAAGATTAAAATTCAAATTTTAAAATTTCAATTTTATTTTATACATTAAGAAAGCTTTTACAATAATTTCAAACAAAATTACAAATCATACCCGAATAGGGATACTCGAATCTTGTTGTTAGGTTAGTTGAGGGCTTACACTTAACGAAAGAAACGAAAGCGGAGTTCTAGAACATTGAGTTTGTATAGTGAAAGTCGAGGTTTCTTTGAAGTCCTGGTGATGGATCTTCTGGATCAGTGTTGAATGGATGTAGTTTTGCAGATTAATTGTTGAAAAGGTGAACAGTTTTCTTTATTTAAAACAAGTGACTGAAAGATGAAGCATGTTTACTTTAAAACTGTGGAACAGAACTGCATTTCAGAACATGTTTACAACTACTTTCATGTTAAAGACACAGTGGGTTAACCTCCCAATGCGTCCTTGAAGAAAATAACTGTCTAATTGCAGCTATAATAAAGTGACTGCTATCAGCAATTTATAATGGCAATCAATAATAGAAAATCAATTTTACATTCTGAAATCAAAAATATTGATTTTATCAATAAAAGAAAATTTAACTAATAAATTTCCATTTTTTATAAAGATTTTATACATCCAGACATAATATTTGGGTCAGTAATTATTTATCTTTGATACATATTTCTTTCTAAATATTATCTAAATATTGAATTTATAAATGCATCTTATTACTCCATTAAAATATAATACATTGAGAGCCAAGGTGAAACGACTTTCGAACACCCCTTGACGGTACCTACCCTTGATCCTCAATTCTGGAAAAATCCCATTTAGTACAGCTGTTTTCTATTCTTTCATGATCGAGTCAGAAAATTGAAAATTCCAACTTAACGAGAATGTTACCTGATTCCTTCATTGTTTGCTAATTCCTTCTCTTTATAATTATTCCCAGATGTGAAAAATGTTCCACGGGAAAAGAGAAACTAAATATATTCGGTCTATATATCTTATATATATAAACTATTTAGCCGTCTTGTCAACACGTTTATTAGTTACAGTACCACCTTTGGATTATAAAAGGGAATCTGGTCCCTTCAAATAACGACTGACAAAGAATTCCTACTATAATTAAATAAAAAAGATTTAACAAAATGTCTATTAAAATACAGTACAATTTGTTATCTTTCTATTATTCTTTATTGATATAAATAATATTTACACAGATGCAAATTGTACCAAAAAAGAGGAGTGCGTGCTGCCCAATTATATAACAATCCACTCATTAATCGTATAATTTACAGAAAAAATACATATTAATTAAGTACAGTGTTCCACGAATCGTTCCCCTAAAAGTTGTTCTTCATGTTTTCCATTCGTTATCGATGATTATGAAATAAAACTTCAAAATGAATCTCATACATTTGTGAAAAAGTTTAATTCACCTAATAATAACTTTTTACATTACTTTAGTCAACCTTTACAATCTGTTATGATTCCAAATAATATTCCTTATAGTAAAACCATAATCAAAACACAATTTTTCATAATTCCCCAAATAAAAGATACAATAACAAATAAATGGCTGGATTTAGTTCAAAAGGAAAGTTTATTTGGTATAGCTATAATAATTTATTTGGAAACATTGCAAAAAGGATTTAGATAAAGAGTGTTCGCATAACATAGTGCAAACATATAATTCTCATAAAACCTACTATTAGTTGAGTTTCAGACGAACTTAAGTAATAAAATATATAATAAAGTTTGAGGGGGACTCTATGTTACGTTCATTGAGTATGATTGCAGAAGTTTTATACAAATATTTATTTATATAAAACAGGAAAACAAAATTACAGGTCATAACCTGTACCAGGGAAAACGTACACAAACCTGGAATGACATCAATTTTTGCGGACATTTGAATAAAAATTAGTGAAGAATGACAAAATTATTAATTTATGATTTTCATTAAATTACAAAGATTTAAAGAACTAATTGATTAGCCTATAGTTAGCATTATCCACAACGGATCAGACTATAATCAAATGTCGAGATTTCTAGGCTTTATCAATAAAATCTAATAAATAAATTAGTCGTATATTAATTGCCTCATAAAAATCTAAGTAGTTTGGACACATTCGTCAAATATTAATGACTTACAACAATGTCCTTTCAGATTAAAATTATAATGTATTATAATATACTACTTTCATGAGTATTTAACATAGTATTTTCTAAAAATATTTTGATGTAGACTTTTTAAAATTATTTTTTATTTGTTCTACTATTTTTCTGTTCTAAAAAATATCGTTCCCTCGAACCTCCTTTAATTTTTCAGTTTTTTTTCTGCGAGTCTCATTTTTTCTTCAAATTTAAATGTTTTAAATCTGCTGACATATCAATAAATATTTAATAACTCGAAATAACAGTTTTTTTATCGTTTATAAAAGTTCTATTTTACTACTTTTACAAATTAAATTTCAAAGTAAACTAATTTGGAAGATTCTTGATAATTGAACTCATATTTATTTGTAATATTAAATTAAAATTATAGTTCATGATCTGACAAAAGAATTATTTTGTCATACCTATTGAAACATTAAAAATGTTAATATTTAAATATTGCTATATATATACAATATATATTTTTCAATATATATAAAAGATCTGGACAGATAGGGTAAAAGAATACCCTTTAACATATTAACAATATAGTCATTTATATCAAGAAAAGTAAATATATATATATAGACGATAGATATTTAGGTATAATATGGATATCTCTGTAGATATGTCCTGTGGACTTTATTATATAAGAGATGAACCATTTGTATTAGGTCCAATAATTAAATACATCCCTTACATAGAAGCCGTCAAATAGTTCTATATATAGACGTACACATATAGATAAAATAATTTTAAAGTTGCTTTTTAGAAAATCGTTGATTTTTTACTTAAAAGCTACAATATAACTTTTAATATAAAAAAATTATATTTGACTTTTTAAACTATAAATAAAACGATGACAAATTTAAAATGTACAAAATGCAGTGAGCACGAACTAGGTATTTGCGGTAAAACTTTATTTACATTTACATTTACAATTACTTTTATTATTATTTTTTATATTAGAGTTTTTATTTTTATGTCAACAAATAAATATGTAAAATCTGGATAATTATATTAATCATAACAATATTATTAACAATAACAATTCCGTGCGAGATATTAGCATAATGTTAATGGGACAAACATGACCAAATTATGGTTTATAATCATAAGACTAAATAGATAAAAATTATTTAGGTATTGTAAATTTACTGAGGGATTTTATTGATTAGTTTCCTATTAGAGCGGCCGTACGTGCTTTGACAAAAATTTTATTTTAATAATAATCGTTATTTTACCAGCAGAACATTTTCCGAATTGTAGCAGTTAAATGAATTATTTTCGTTATATTTTTTCAAAGACTATTTTTCAATTGCGAGCGGTAATACCTAACGTAACTAGCGGACACTATAAAAATCTATTTTCTAAATTGTAGTAGCATATTAATTTGTCATAAAGACAATTGTGCATAGATATTTATAGAATAGAAAAATATAACATTTTTATCGGCACCACAGCGCTAAACTGTAGTTATGGTGTTTTAAGCTGGTTACTGTGCTAACATTGAGACGAATCGTTTGCCCCCAAGAGAACAATTGATCAAGCTATTCACAGAGCCATCTGCTGCCGATTGGGGTTAATAGTCGGGTTAGCTAGTGGCTCGTCTCCCACATCCTCTTGCTAGTTATGAAAGACGCTAACCCGTCCTGCCATTGTGTCACACTTCTTTTTATTGTTTTGGCAAAATAGAAGATCAAGCAACGAACGAATATGGAGAAATTCATAAGAACAAATTGAGTGAATGTTTATAGAAATTGGTATTTAATATTCACTGGGAGTATGTTACCGGGAGAATTATAATTCAGCCAGTTCTAGCCAGTAGAGTCATTGCCTGGAATTCGGTGTATATACAACAGCTTTCCCAATCGACATGTCGCTCAGTAGTTTTACAAAATAGAATACGTATGCAATGCAATGCATTAGAAGGGTGGAGGGCTATACACACGTCACAGAATGTATATTGTCACTATTACTTATTCTTTAGTAGAACATCCGTTACCTAATTTTATAAGAGTGTGGAGGTCTGTGAAAGAAGTAGTAATATATATAGGTATATAACAACACGTTCGCCACTGACTTTGGAGACAAGAGTATTCACAATCTGCCTCCTAAACTGTTCCCAGTCGCTCCAAAAACATTTTTCTACGAGACAAACAATTTATCAAGCAATTTATAAATGGTTCCAGGAGAACCTATTTTGCATCTAATAAAGCAGACAACTTCGCTGAACGATACAAACTTTATTTTTAATCTTCATTTTTCCATCCACCGGATTATTTTAAAGGTACGAATGCTATAGCCAGCGGTAAGTTCCTTACTACTTATTTATTGGAAGTGTCAGCAAGAATCGTCAACTGCTCGCAATATATCTTCAATTAAACCGAATGATACCCCTTCCAAACCTTATTCACGTTTTTATGGTCGGTGGGATTATCGTTCGTTGTGGTTTGAGATGAATTCAACCAAAGTCTGACTTTTTAAATTGTCTTTATCTTAATTAATCTGCATTTTTGTGTAGATTATGTTTTGTTAGTTTTATAATATGTTTTACAAGCGGCGGTGCAACAAAATACCGCGTGTGTGGAGGGGGAGGCCACCCAAGGTATTTCTAATTATTATTACGAAAATATATAGGCACATATTATTAGGATACTATTTTATTTTGATGTATATACAGCACTATTATAATATATATATACTCAAATTATAAATTTATACAGTTGTGTAAACAAAATAAGTTTATTTGAACGAAACATTTACGAACCAGCTTTAATAATTAATTTCAAGATAGCCGGGTTTGATATCTGAATGTATACTAATTTTTTAATTAATTATTTTCCATTGTATTCTTCGTTTTTATATTAAATCAGGATGTATAAGCAAAAATTTGTATATTGAATGAATATGAATATATGTAGATTATTCCAATAAGATATTATATATATATGGTGGGTGTTTGTTAACGAAGAAACGTAAACGAATTTCATTTGCTTCACAAAATTGTTTAGATATTTCTATAGTTATTAAATTAATGTCATCTGTAGGAATCTTGTGTACATTCAAAAGCATCAATCCATTTAGACAATGTATAGAGTCATTGAAGACTTCAAATAAGTTTTTAATCTTTTCAAAGAGGGGAACGATCATTCAGTTGTTACATAAAGACACGGATATTTGTAATAATTTACCCCCCTTTCGGTAAAATATCTTGATCAATTTATAGTTTATTAAATAAATTTAAATAAAATTAAATAAATTTTGTAATTGATATGATTGCCAAACAACTCCGAATAGGATTTTTTGCAGTTTCAAATACACCTGTTAATGGGATGTTGAGCTTGATTAAATCAATATCCCATTTGTATTATAGTCATTGTGTTTTTTTAATACTTGAAAAAGCTTAGTATTGATTGCGTGAAGAAAACCTTCACCGAATTTTGTGGTATTTGAAATATTTACTTTAATGTTCAAAAGGTTTGTATTAATTTTGCCTTTAACCAGGTCCAGGGCTTCAAAATTTCGAGATCGATAAAATAGAAATGTTCAAATAAATCGATGTGGATCTACGCCATCGTCGCGGGGGATGCTTGAAGCTTGGAGGATGATTTGTGAGTTCTACTGATTATGTGACAACAGAATTTGTAGAAACTGTTCTTATATGTGCCACTTAAATTTTGGCCATTTATGAAGATTGATTGTGGCGCCTCGACAGATATGTTTATTTTCTTAAATTGAAAAACTGTTGAAAATTCCTATAATTGTTGAGAATTTCCTGTAATATTTCCATTTATATTTTTTG
This sequence comes from Vannuccia rotundouncinata, assembly GCA_034780395.1. Taxonomy (NCBI): domain Eukaryota; kingdom Metazoa; phylum Platyhelminthes; order Proseriata; family Coelogynoporidae; genus Vannuccia; species Vannuccia rotundouncinata. The sequence continues at coordinate 4,866 of JAUZNC010002375.1, read as the reverse complement.
TTTAGTAGAAGTTTATTAATTACGATATTTCTTGTGCAATATCCTATGTACCTGTTAAGCATTGTACTTGACGAGTAAGGGACAGTCTACAAAAACTTTAAGCGATGCAAAATAGTGGATTAGACGACCAAAAGGATTCTCAGATTTAAATTGAGTTGCAACATGTTTTACTTTGCCAAGCTTATTGACCGCACCATCATAGTCTTGTCCTTTACAGTCACAAATGTAATGGCACCTGTCTGCTTCTTAGACGAACTGCCAATGTATTTGGTATTAATCAGTCCAACAAAGGTCTCGTGAATTTCAAAGGACCTGTCCGCCCACCTTATAACGACAGTCATCTTTTCAAAATTGCTGAAGTCTCTGATTTCCTAAAAATGGTATACTATTAGATATGCTTGTAATCGCTTTTTCTTTTATGGCTTTTTCTATTACATAAAATCAGTAAATAGTATTTTAAAGTGTATATCAACCGGGGGGGGGCTGAATGATACTACATACATGCCCTCAGGTATAAAGCTGAGGAGGGGGACCTAGAGCCACCCCCCCCCCCATCCCCGCTTCGCCGCAGTGTGTTTCAATTGTTAGTATGACTAAATTATTCATGGGAAGAATTATTCAATTGTAAATAAGTCCTTATCTTTAAAATCCTTTAATATGTTTGTGAGCATTTCTATATAACAGATATATATATATATTTAAGAAATTAGCGCTGTGCAAGATATTTTATAATATAAGGAACATTCTAATTATTTTAAAGAAATAGTAAAGCTATTTTGAAATAATGCTGTTAAGAATTTGTTCAGACAAAAAAATTAATGTAAATGAACAATATTTACTACCATTTAAACAATTTCTGACATAGTATTTACGTATAGGTAATTTACAATAAACAAAAACAAATAATTTATTATAAATTATTATTTTTTCTCTTTATATTGTATAAAATTTGTATCAGTTTCATTAAATTTAAACATAAATATATTTGTATATGGTACAAAATAATAATTAAAATTACATTTTAATTAATAATATATTCATTTAAAATAATTTATATATTTTTTTGTATAATAAATATGTTCATGTTTTACATTTTACTTTTAACCTTTAAAGTTGTATTATATTTTATTATTGGTATTCAGGTAAATAGGAACTTTTACATATATATGTGCAAATTGGTAACTATAATTGAAAAGTAGTAAAATAATATCTTTCTGAAATAAGACAGTTTTATTTCTAAAAATAGTTGAGTATATAATATTTTAGTGATATACATTGAAAACATAAATTATATATTCGGAAGTATGAATTTCATATTTTTATACATAATAACTTCACAGAATTATATTTAAAGAAAAAAGAATTTTTACAATAATACGAAAATTTAGGGATGTATATATATATAGAGGGGCATAAATAAAAATCTAATTAATGTTATCTAATTATATAGATCATATTAAAATACTGTTCGTTTTCCACTATCACAAAGTAGATACTATATATATTTGTTTTAATTTAAAAAAACGTATATATGATTTTAAATAAATGAAAAAATACAAATTTATTATATTTCTTATCAAAACCTTTCAAATTTGTTATAAAATAAAATAATTTAATCCCAATAATATCGTAAAATCTTACTATATTATCAATTTTACATATTCACGAATATACCCAAAAGACAAAACATATATTGATTCAATATTTTATACAAAAATAGTCCTGATTTGATGTCGTAAAGATTTCAATAAGATATCTTCAGAAGAGAAACAATAAATAAACTAAAAATCGAGATTGCTATTTTGCAAAGTTCCAACCTTCTGATAACAACTATAATAATCAATATTTTAAATATATCGATTTTTAGTAAACGAATGAGAAATTTTTATCAGAATAATTCCATCGTCCCTCTTTGCGCAGTTTCTCTCTGACAGCATTGTAGCGTTCGGACATGAAATCCGGGGCTATGTCGAATGAGAGCACCTTCCTGGGTAGGGAGGTGTGGAAAAAGGTTTCCCGGTTCTGTTTACGCATTGAAGGAGGTTGGGGAAGCACCTCTGGCTCGGGAATTTTTACAGTCACAGTCTGCCGCTTTGCCAGAAAGTTACGTCTACAGAAATGGAGAAGGAACAGGGGAGATATTTAGTATAGTTCTAAGTACTCCTTTCCAAGCGTAATCTTAATAATAATGCGAACAATTATTCAATTATTTACTCAATACACACAACAAAACGCAGAAAGAAATCAAGTTAATGTGTTTTAAGTCTTTGGAATTGAACAATACACCACACACATAAATTGCACCATGAATTAGTTCATAGCAAAAATGTTTTATATTTGTGGATGTGGTGAGTCACTAGTTAAATCTATTATTAAATTAATAATACTCCCATTAGCAATACATTTATAATATTTTTCTAATAATATTACCTAATCGGTTTGATATTGAAACTCTTTATTTACAGGAATTATGTTACTTAATTATATTTTAAGTTTATTTACTTGCCACGTTGTGATCAATTATTGATTGCACAAAAAACAATATTTTCGAGCACGTTTTTATTTAAAAAATTATAAAAATTTTTCCATTTTTCTGATCAAAAAAACATACTGGTTTATACCTGGGAAAAATTTACATTAGAGACATTTTAAATATTTAATAACTGAAATTAGGGACACAATTTAAACAAATGTTCTGTGTTATAAAAATATGTATTTAGATATATTTGTAGTTGATAAAAAACATTAAATAGTATAAAGCAGAAATTTGTGGATTTTTGTCCAAAAAATGGGAGGTTAATTTTATAATTTTTAAAATTCAAATTAAACTAAAATGAAAACCTGATATCAAATATTGTCTCCTATTTAATAATTGTACAATTATTACAATTCTATTATATACACTAATATAGTATATGCTACTATATAAATAAATAATTACATTCTTTTAATTCTTATAGCTATGATTATTGATTATGAAATATCGAATATTTTGAATGCATTGAACTTTTCGGCTAATACGGTTTTAACAAAAACTTTGAGAAATGACTAAATGGAGACTCAGACCTTCAAAATGGAGAATTGTTCATTTTACTTGCGGCTACCTAGAAAAGTTTTTAAAAAAAATTCTACGCACGCGTATACGTCTTTCTTTAGAACATAATTTAACTCTAGTTTAGGGAGGCGTTAAGTAATCTTTAAAAATTTCAATTAAATTCTAAATAGTTAATAATTATCAAAAGACATTCGAAGTCATTTTATTTTAGCCTATTTTTATAAAAATTCAAACAAAAATATTTTTATTTTTTAAGAAACCCATCTTGACAATTCTTCAATAACTTTGTAATTATCATTAGATTTTTCAATTCAAACGATTCCTTTTGGATTTCTGGAGGGTAATCAAATGGGAGGAGTCACAATTGTTTGAACATTAATTGAATAAAAATATAACTAGGAATATTTCATATCATTTTTAATTATTTTGACTAAATTTAAAATGAATAAATAACTATTTGATTATTGTAATATTTTTTATTTCAATAATGTGATCTCTATTAATTCTCGAACATCATCAAATCAATATATATTGATTATACATTGATAATTTAAATATATTCTTTATTGATTTCCATTTTCTGTTGCATTTTTTAAGTCATTCACAGCATCGAATTTTGTCATTCGTTTTATAAGTAATATAGGATAATAATAAATTATTATTAATCTATGTGACATTTTCTTCAAATGGGGTGTCTTAAAATTTTACACTTATTGTAGATATTTACTATGGTATCTACAATCACAATGTTTTTACAATTACTTTTAGATTTAGCTAATATTCAACCTTGATTGTATAATATATAAATTATTGTAAATGCAAAACATAAGTAAAAAAAACACAACATATAATCATAACTCATTATTTTAAAGCAGAATGAGCAACCACTTTTTCCTAAACACAATATTCAATAAAAAAACTCACTTAATGTTCAAAGGGTCAGCGTGGACCTGCATCCGCCATCCATATTTATTGAGCGCTCGATCATAATCATCCTCCAGAAGGGTTTGGACCACCTGACGTTCGTCAAAGGGCTCGTCCAATTCAGGAGCGCATAAAGCATGATCAGCCTCATCATCCTGATTCTCCATCGGCAGTGTCGCTTCTTCAGTTTGAGGGACGATGATAGCTGTAGCTTGAGGAGGTGGAGGAGGGCAGAAAGGCCTAACTCTAGGAGGGGGGCCGCCAGCCTTTCGGGGTCTTGAAGCTGATTGGACACGTCGACCTTGAAGGCAGAAACTGACCCCAGCTGACGACTCAATAACCATGTTAGTGGGGGTCATAGGTGCTCTTCTCAGCTGTGCTGGGGCTGTTTTGGGGCGGGATGCGTGATTCATTGGAGTTGATGGGACCTATAGTTTAAATAAAAAATAAAAAAATGCGAAATAATTAACACTAATAACTATTGAATACAGTAGATAATATTTTATTTACATATTACCCCAATATTACAATATATTATTAATTTATTATAAACGTGAATATATGTTCTTTAGTTAATTCGAAAGAGTTTAAATCTAAATATTTATTAATTAATATGGCGGAGATTGTCAGAGAAGCAATTCAGTAAAATATACAATAACATACAAAAAAGTATAATAAAAGTAAAAAGTAAAAAACACTCATCCAACCAGAAAGAAAGATTGGAATTCATTAAACGTTTCAACTTTTAATGATATTTTTTTTAATTTGTTTTACACAAAGAAGATGAAAAGTCGAAACGTTTGATTCATTATATAGGCTGTATCGATGAATTTGAGCGCCTGTAAAAAAATATGCAATGATAATTAACACAGATACAAATAGAAATC